>PVIR01015226.1:0-38702 GCA_004026965.1 Petromus typicus
AGACTCATATCACAGTGACATATGTGCACCCATGTTTATAGCAGCCCAGTTTGTGATTGCTACATCTTGGAAACAACCCAAGTGTCCATCCACTGGAGACTGGATAAAAAAGCTGTGGTTCTTCTACAGAATGGAGTACTACTCTGCCATAAAAAATGATAAGTTTGAATCATTTCTACTTAAGTGGACATACCTTGAGGATATCCTCATAAGTGAAATAAATAGGGCACAGATGGGTACATATCGCATCTTTTCTCTGGTATGAGAAAATGAAGATGTAAATGAGTCCTAGCATTGTATGTTATATATTGTGAAATAGAAAATACTCAATGTAAAATAAGGTGAAAGGGGACAATGTTGTGATTGTAACAAAAAAGTAAGGAAATAAATTTTATGTATATGGGGGGGTGGTAGGGTGGGTAGGGCTATGGGAAAAAATGAGAATTAAGTTGTGTCTTATACTGGTACAAATCCCCATTATGGAGTGCAATCATGATGTGTATATTTAATGTACCAATAAAGATTATTAAAAAAAAGAAAAAGAAAAAGAGAACCCAAGCTTAGTGAAGATTTCATTTCCCTTTGTTGCCTCTGGTGGCACCCAGGACCCATATCTAATTGATGAGAATGAACCCAAGGAGAGAGAAGTTCTCATCCTGCACATTAAAAAACCACAAAGGAAAGGGAAGACAGGGAAGACTCACCGCCTTGTAGAGATGGAAAGTCTGGTTACTTATGAGTATTCTAGATTGGGAAATTAAGCTTAGATTGGCCAAGGGCAGGCAACAGTTAAGAGGAAGTCCTCAAAATATACAGAGATTCACCCTGGACAACCTACAATTGCCAACTGCACTGTACATTAAAAGTGAAGAGGTGTTAATGGAAGATAAAGTGGCCCCTTCCCCCTTTTGGACAATAGTGAGGTTTTCCTGTTGCGTTCACATCCTACTGGTGAGTTGCCCTAGTTGGATATGTCAGTTGCAAATGGGAAGTTAGAATTTCCTTAGGGTCTCAAAGAAACTCCTTACCCTGCACCCTCATGGGCCATAGCATTTGGTGTCACAGCTCAGAGGCCTTTAGTGTCCACCAAAGATTCACCCCAGCCAGGTTCCTTCAGGTACTCCCTGTGCTCATCTGCAAAGCCACACACAAATGCCATAGTGGAGCAAGGCCAAAGAAAGAAAAAAGAGCATTTTACTTATGCTCATCTATATGAGCAATCAGATGCTCTAACTCATGGGAGAATAGAAAAAGCCTCATAGAACTGTCAAACTTGGGGTTGGTATCAAGTATGGGACAATAAAAGAGACAGCAGCAAAAAAAAAAAAAAGAATCAATAGAGAACAGTCAACAGAGCTCTACTGGAAGGAATTTATGAGGAGTTTAAAGATATTTATCATGAAAAAGTCAAGTGATTCCTACCTTCTGTTGACTCTCATTCTTTAATATGAGGGAATGTCATGGAGCAAAGGGATCAGTCTTGCTGTATGACAGAGGACAGTTTAGCTTAATGGCAGAAAACTCCAGAAGGCAGATCTTGGTCCAGCATAATGAAACTTGCTAACACTATATCTAAAGATGGCATGAGTTGCTTCAAGAAGACATGTTCAAGGAAAGATGGACCAAAGACATGGTTCTAGATTCCAAGCTGATCTCCTGACCTTGATGTTCTGAGGCTCTAACACAGAGATGACATCCACAGTCTTCTAGTTTTTTTTTTCTTATTATTACTTAACTTTGATCACTTTTCTGATCAATTCTTAAAATAGAGTTGGAACTTATGTACTTTTTCTTGGCAATAATTTAGAAGTTCAATTGTTATTCAGGAAATAAATCTATTTTATTACCCAAATTTATTATTCCAGAATCTCATTATGACATTAAAAGAACCTGCCCTAATTTCAATGATACACAATATTTAATGCATATATTCTGTACTGCAGAAAGGAAAACCAAGAGTCTCCAGACTTCAAACTTAGGGTCTTAGATTTTTAATGATAATGTCAGACCACAAAACCAAATATCTCTAACCTGGGACATATTTGGAAGTCATAAATTCATGTTCTTCGTCCTTGTGATCTTCAATTCACATTTTTTTCCCTAGTCCATAATTTTCTTATTGTCCCTTGTCCCTTTGTAAGATCTCTTTGGCACTCTTCCTTGGCTTTGCATTACAGGAAGCCAGTCAATAGCAACTATTCCCCAGTTCCCCTTAACAATAGGGCTCCCATAATGTTTAGTCAGTAAGAGCTATCTTAGTTACTGTTCACAATGCTAGAACAAAACACCCAACATCCACAAGTTAAAGAAGGAAAGACTTATTTTACCACACAGGTTTTGTCTATAGTAAGCTGTTTCTAAGGCAGAGTGGCATGGAAGAGGGGCACAACAGAGCAGAAACAGTCCAAATCAGGATAAACAGAAAGTAGCCACCTGAAGCTTCCCTTTCTCTTTTATTTCAGAGTATAAGCCTATTGGCTGGTGCCACCCTTGTCGAGGTTGAGCCTTCCCATTCTCCATACCTAGAACTAAGCTAAACCTATATCAGTGGACTAATTCAGTTATTCTTAATTCATTAACACAACCTAGATCCAGCTACCTAGATAAAGCCTCACCTATGAGAGCATGAGGCTCTGAGCAGAAATCAAGATAAACAGTATAACAGAGGCACTGGTAGGAGACTGGAAAGTAAAAACTTAGAGAAGGTAAAAGAAAAGCAATAAAGAAACACACACACACACACACACACACACACACACACACACACACACACACACCATTTGGATAGCATTTCCATAAGTAATTTGTCCCTTCTGTTGTCTCAGCTCCTGCCAGTTGGCCTTTACCAACATCATAGTTCCCACAAGGCTGTCCAAGTTTCTGAAGTCCTATGCTAACATCCCCTCCCTTTGTCTCTGCAGCCACAGGTGAGGAGGGTGCAGTTTTTGCTCTCATTAATCTCTGAGCTCTTTTGTCCCAGTCTCTCTGTTGGCCTACCAGTCTCTCTTCAGTCTCTTTCTCTATATCTTTGTTCTTTCTCTCTCTGTCTCTCTCTCTGTCTCTCTCTCTCTCTGTCTCTCTCTCTCTCCTCCCTCTCTCCTGTCTCTCCTCACTCTCTCTCTCTCTCTCTCCCTGTGTGTGTGTCTGTGTGTTTGTGTGTGTGTGTGTATGTGTGTCTGTGTGTTTAAATGTATATAAGAATATATCTTCTCTAACTTTTCCAATACCTTTGGAAACTAGTTCCCTTGTTCCAAAACTGACTCTGACTCTATTTTCAGACTGGACCTGATTCATACTATTCTCTAATTCAACAGAGGTTTTATATAATTCTAATCTGTGGGTTCAAAGGATGAGTTGAAATCGTTGAAAGAAGCTATGTTAATTTACAGAGAGCCTGTTCTCACCTTTTGTATAAATCTTAAGTGACAGTTTTTATAGCCTCTCTTTTCCTTCCAATCCATTTAAAGTTATCCTTCACAATCTAAAAGAGGCCATTGCATCACTGTCTACTTGAACACTCATTACACCCTCAAGTGTCAGAGATTTCATTTTGGATTCTCTTATTAGACTCTAAATCTAACTGCATTAATATGAATCCCTCAATAACAAAATCTGTTTAGAAAATCACTCACAGAAATCCTTTCATCTCTTGTATTTTCTATTCTTATTTTCTTTTCCTTCTGCCTATTGCCATTTTCTCTTTCCCCCCACAGAAATAAAAAACATAATCACAGTAACAGTTAAACAGCCCACCAACACGACCTCTATCTTCCTTCATGTCATAAAAGGGGGACGTTGCCGTGGCAACTCTAGAGGAGATATTCTTGACTTCCTGGACTGCAATCTCCACAAAGAACTGTCTTTAAGATATTATCTATCCTCGGTGGGGAGAGCTCATATTGTTTTATATAGAATTTCTTTCTCACATTGAAAGCACAATGATTCTGAGTAGTCCCCTAGAGCATTTTACAAGGCCACAGGAACTGTCAGATGGCCACTATTCACCTTTGGGCCATTTTGTGCCCAGTTGCTTCTAACTTTGATTATTCTGAGATTATTCTACTGGTTTAAAATCATAAGTTTTTACAATCACCAATTACTGAGCCTTAGATATGTAAAATGTTTCGAAAAAGTGGTCAGTCTTTCCCTTCTTCCCAGGTGAACGGCCATCTCTTACCATTTCCTTTTCTCTGACCATTGATCTCTTCTGCTTTATTTGTACCACTTAATGCTAGATTCCTCTGCCTTTAAACTCAACTCTCTGACCTGAATGAAATTGTAGTCATTGGACCCTGTGTCCAGCACACCTTGGTGAAGCAGGCAGGACTAGGTAAGCTCAAGTCAAAGATTATGAGTATTGGGAGTGAAGAAATGGAGAAGGGACAATTCAAGTCTTAGAAGACCACCATAGCAACTTTTACACTGAACATAACTGGCCTTTCCCTCAAGGCTGATATAATTTCATAAGTCAGGAGTAAATAAGAAAATAAAACAGACACACAAGCTTAAATATCACATGATTTCTCTTATATATGAGAAACCCAAATTATAAGTAAGAGCAAAATAAAAGATAGATAAAAGGAAGTAGAGAGATAGATCTTTCTCAAATGGAAAGGGAATCAAGAGATGGAGGAAAGGAGAGAAGGGGAGGGAATGGGGATTAAAAAAGAATTAAGATATGTTATATACATGCACCAACTCTATACAAGGAATATAAATATTATGTACTGGAAACATGTATTAAATAAGTTTAAAAATTAAGGACAAGAAGGAGGAGGAGAAGAATCTCCCTAATGCAGCACTGATTTTGTGAAGCCTTTCTAGCAGTCATAAATCCTACACATCACACAGTGAGCCTACATTCTACCACCCACTCAGCTCTTGTTCGGTCTTCTCATCTTTCCCTTACCTCTAAGGAGGGAACTGAGAAATGGCATTAGTATGCTCAATCCTGCCCTAAGTCCTTTGCATGCACTTTTTTCCTCCCATTTTCCCAAAAATTCTGGGATATAAAGTGCTTGTATCCTATTACAGGCATTACTACTAATGAAAGCAAATAATTTGCCAAAGACCTCTTCACTAGACAACTGCATAAGCTAGACTTGAAACTTGGCCAGGGTGATCCAAAACTTTTTTCATATCCACCTGTTACATCTCCAAAGAAGAAACTCTGAAACTCAAAAGAGCCTGTTTACATATCTAATTTCTCACTGGCCTGTAAGCAGTGTGAGTGAAGGAACAGTTTACTCATCTCAGTTGACCCCATTTGGTACATTGTAGATGTTCAACATGTGTTGATCGCAGTATGAGTGAACTTGTGAGTTGTGTACACCTCTCTTCTTTACCCTGATCCTGAAGTACTGCCACAATCGCTGCAATGACCTTTTCAGCTCTTGACCACCTCTAGTCCGGCTTCCATAGGCAATCAATTGATGAATTTGACATAATTTCTATAAAACTTGCTCAGTAATTGACATCAAAATATCAAGGGAAAGTCTCTCCTCCTCCATGTGTTCTGAGAGTTTTGTTTCTTTCCTCTTTTTCCTACACCATAAACCTACTTTTCACCCCTTTACTGAATTATGAAATGTTTCACAACTGAATGATTAGCAACTTCCTACATACAAAGTTGCTTCAACCCTCTGAATTTCTGTGCATTCAGTTTCCCTCACCAGGAAAGCCCGTCCCCTCCCTCATGTACATATACACAGAGCCTTTCACGCACACTCACATCGCCCTTTCCTCACTTGTCCAGCAAATTCCTGTTCCTCCAACTGAAAGTTAGCTATCGGGGTCACCCACTTCTGGGTCCCTCTTGTCCTTCTTAGGCAGAAGATTTAATTCTGAATAAACTTTTCCTGCTCTTAAAAAGAAAAGAAAATTAGCTCATACAATATCTGGGATTCACAGATTTCTCAGGAGAACTCTTCTTTCTGTCCCATCTGCTGAAGTTCACTATAGAAATGTATCACATTGTGACCTCACCCACTGTCCACTCTACTGTAAACATGTGCTGCGGTTTGAAGATTTCCTTTTGAAATCAAGTTGAATTTAATTTCCAGAGTACTGTTGAGGGTTGGGCCTTTATTTGCCCGGGTGAGGGCATAATTACATTGCCAAGGGGTGGTTTTGTTATCACAGGAAAGGGTGCTCTAAAGCCAAAGCCAGTTTCCTTGGCTCTCCCTTCCTCTCCCACTACCCACTCTGACAGGCTTTTCTGTCATCTGCTGCCCTCCACAATATTACAGTGCAGCAAGGAGGCTTTCGTTAAATGCCAAACTTTTAACACTGGACTTCCCCAACTCTAGATAGGTGAGGACTTTTTAATATATAAATCACCTCATTAGTAGCATTCTGCCACTGCAGAAGAAAGTGGACTAGGTAATTTTCCTGAAATTAGGGGTCTTATCTTTACTTCTCTGTACTCCAGGACTTGTGCTGCTGTATACTAATGGAATCACTGTTTGTTGACAGTATGAGGCAAAAAGGGAAAAAAAAAGAGAGGGAGAAGAGAAGAAGGTTCCTGATATGATTAAGAAGAATCTATAGCAATACCCACTTTGACTGCAGTTATTTCTCTGAGGCACAGATGGACAAGAAATTTGTAAGATGAGAATCCTTTCCTAACAGAACTAACCAGATAAAAATGTGATAGTAACCATTACAGAGTTAGAAAATTGAGGAAAAGAAAGGGAAATAAAACAAAATTTTTTACACAATTTTATCTCAAGCTTCCCTTGTCTGATTATTTCCAAATTCAATAATACAGCAACTCTTTGGGAATCACTAGATTTGTTGTGCACATTTCTTTATAGGTTAAAATATTTTGAGATATAAAATAATGCTTTTTGTAAAAAGGATATTGTCTTGTTGATTAGTTTTTTCTTCCTTGCCACTAATCAAAGAATTCAGGTACATATTCCTTGGAGCCTGTAGCATGAAATATATTAGACTTAAAGAAAGTTAGAAATTAAAAATGCTTATACTCTGTGGTTCTCTGGAAAGATAAATTAAATTTTTCTAGTTATGAAGGGCCTGGTTTATTTTACCATCTCTCACATGTAATGTTAAATATTAAAATAAAACAGAATATGCATAACATTGGCATAAGTCCAGCTTTAGTGAGTGAATAAAACACAACCAACATCAAATGGCAGCAAAGTGGCTTTGCCTTATAACATCCATACTTTTGGATTTTTTTAATTTTTTTTATTTTTTTAGGTTTTTTGAGACAGGGTCTCGCTTTGTAGTTCAGGCTGGCGCCAAGCTCAGCCTCAAACTCACCTCACAGCAATCCTCCTGCCTCTGCCTCCCGAGTGCTGGGATTACAGGCGTGAGCCACCACGCCCAGCACTGTGGTATGTGGTACTGATTGCTGGTGGGCATGACTCTCCACACCCAGAATGGTATATGGTCACCGGGGATCAAACCTGGGTCCTTGCTCTTGCAAAACAGGTGCTGGAACCACTGAGCTAAATCCCTGGCCCCCACTTTTTGATATTTTTGAAGACCAACAATAGAAGGGCCAGAAAACATAATAGAACCAAGTTTTTTAATTCAAAATAAAGTGAAAAGGAAATTCAAATCATGAATGATTTAATACTAACTGGATAAGAGGACTATTACTACAAACTGGGTAATACTTGTGATCATTCAATTGACATTTTTATGTGAATAATAGTTGTGGTGAAGGCTTTAACACCAAGCTCGTCCTGACAAGTGCTCTGACGTCTTTGGATTTGGGGGGCTGGGGAGTTGGCTAGAGTGTTTATTATAGTAAAGGGTATGGCTGTTGGTTTAATGATGAAGATAGTCACATGTTAGGAGTCAGCCCTGTCCCAGTCATTTTCCCAGTACTCTTCTGATCATCCTAACAACGCTAGAAGAAAACCATTGTCACTACTTCTGGGCTACAGATGAAGAATCAAGATTCAAAACATTGAGTAATTTTCCCAGATACCAGACTTCAAAACAGAAAAAACTTGGAACTCTGTCTTCACCTATAAGTTTCCTGCTTGCCCTATGCCCTCACCTTGCAATGCCAAAACTGCTCTAAAGATAATGCACAAGAATATGACACCTGCTCAGTAAAATATTTTTGGACCAAAGAACACCTTCTGATCAGAAGGTTAAACTGGAGAAGGCCATTTTCCAACCCTAAACAGGTTTTCAGGAAGAAGCAATAAAGTTAAGGCAAGCAATTTCATCTCTTTAGAAATACTGTATTTTTTATTTTCATAATTATGAAAAAATATGATGAGAGGGACCAGAAAAGCTCCCAGGAAATTAAGCAGAATTGGTGACCTTTTGTAATTATACCTACAGAAGCCTGAACAAAAAGGCTGGTGCTGAGACCATCGTGGCTACCTGTAAAACCAAGAAAATGATGAGTGGGGGTTTTCATGTATGAAAAGGTTAGTATCCTACGGATTTTTTCTTTTGTGTTTTTATCAAGCACTAATCTATGTGTTTCTGTGAAGATATTTTGCAGATTTGACTTAACTCCATAACGAATTTATTCAAGCGAGAGAGATGACCCTTGACAACCTAACTGGGTCTGATTCAGTCCTTTGAAAGGGTATGGCAGCAGAACTTTGGCTTCTCTGAAGAAGGAAGTGTACCTGTGAAGGACAAACTGAGCTCAGCTAGAGAATTTCAGCTCCCTGTGGCTTCCTGACCACCTGCCCTACAGAATGCAGACTTGCCAAACCCCACAACCATGCAAGCCAATTCCTTGCAACAAATCTCTTGATATATATCTTCTACGGTATATATATCTTCTCTTCTTCTGTGACTCCTGTCTGGTTAGAGGAATTTGAGAGTTAAAGCACAGCAAAACAGAGTGTAAATGGGGGGGGGAACCTACCGTGTTTTGAAGAGGTCACTTGTTTAGCCATAACTAATTTGTGACAAGGTAAAAGTAAGTCTTCGAAAAGCCTAGGTTGGCAAAGTTTAGATACATTATAACAGCCTAACTTGATTTTAAGAAAGTAAATTTCAACCCAAATTTTGGCTCTAAATAGCCTCTGACTAAACAACACTGATTATCAAAACAGCCACAAAACATTTCACACAACTATGCTACATATAAGATGAGGCCTCGGTTCTCTTTTTTGAGAACTATAGTCACCTTGCATAAAAGGTTACTCAAAGCACATGTAACAATATTCCAGAGGCAGGATCTGTTCATCCTGGACTATTGAACCTGTGGACCCATGGCTTTATGTGGACAGTTTAAGATCAGCCCAAGCCATTAAAGGTCAGTAGCTTTTTTCGCCTTCTTTAAGCAATAACAGTCTATGGCCATACCACCCTGAATGCACTCAACTTCTCTGCGACAGCAGTATCTTTAAACAGTTTTAGCCAAGTCTCACCACCCTAAACACCAGTAGTTTCAGTACTGAGAGATAATTAAATCTGTTGTGATAACTAACTAGATATTAATTTTTCCTATGAAAACTGTTTTCTAGTATTCATTAGGCTGCTTAGCAGAGTGGCTAGTATTGGCCAGAGGTAGCTGCAGTGATTACAGAAGCCACTTGTGGAGGGTGGACAGCCTGACTCACTGCCAACTTGTCCTTCCAATCCTCAAGCCCAGCCTCAACTGCTATGCTCAAAACCTAAAACCACACTGCTTTGCTGAAATATTTTGTACAAAATTTCAAATATTATAACAAGTACAGAAACCAAATACCTAAAAGAAAAGTCAGGATTCTCTAAGCTAGCAAATTTCAAACAGATGAATTTCCCTATGGTCCCAGAACTTCGTCCACTATATTTTTGATGTCTTTCATACTATAAAACTCATCACTAATCAAGTTGGCATATTTTTTTACATCTATATTGACAACTATTTTGTTTCTTTTAAAACAAAGAAGTTACTATCTCTGGGCCTTGACAAGCTGAGATATCTAAGGTGACCGAACCAACTCTGAACAAGTTTAGTTGCCATTTTGGTGAGTTTTTCTTACATTATTGTAAAAATTTGTGAAAATCTAAATTTTCACTCTCCATAAATTGATTTTCACATGACAACATATAAACACCATGAGATAATGTATTAAAATTAGATCTACTTCATATTCTTAAGGAAATACACACAAACACACATACATATTACTCAAAACACACCTTTAGGGCTGGGAAGTTAGCTCAGTGGTTCTGGCACCTGCCTTGCAAGTGCAAGGGCCCAGGTTCAATCCCTGGTAACCACATACAACAATGCTAGGCATGGAGACTCACACCCACCAGCAATTAGTACCACATACTACAGTGCCAGGCCTAGTGGCTCAGCCTGTAACCCCAGCACTCAGAAGGAATGTGATAACTCAAAACCAGCAAAAAATATGACCATTAAGAGGAAAGGTAAGAATTCTTGGAGTTGTGCTTGTTTACCCTTTAATGTGAAAATGGGGTGGGGGGAGCCAAGCCAGGCCACAGTAGATACTGGCAAGTCTTTGTCAAAACTCTTCAACCAGCACCTCATTTCTTATCTTCCTAAAAGCAAACCTCCACAATTGAAAAGTGAGACTGTTCACCAGGCAAAGGATAGAATGTGTTTCGTTTTGGCCAAATGTCTGTAAACCATAATATTAAATTATGAGCTTGGGTGTCAAGGAATCAGACAGCTCTTTCTCTACTCCATCTTTCTACCTGACTATCAAACATTAAACAGGAACCTATTTGCTTGTGAAACTTCGTGGGGAGAATGATACAGGCACTGCTGACCATTATTTTCACCAGGCCCAAGAAGTATAATTACAGTGGTTTGGGTAAATATACAAAGGCCCTGAAGATTTATTGCTAATTTATTTAACTGACATTTATTGAGCATCTGCTATTTGGCAAACTCAGAAATAATAGGAACTCAGGCTTGTATAAGACTCATTCTGGTTTCCCTGGAGGATTTCATAAGCAATTGAGGAAAATAAAACACAAAATGGCTGTACACTAAATGGATAAACACATTATATGTACACATACAAATTCATCTTTGTGAAGATCAGGCAAAAGAAGGCCGGAAAAAAAAGACAACTTCTTTACAAGTTTGACTAGCATGGTCCACAGAACACACACACACATGCACATACAGGCACTCATTCAGTGGAAATATACCCAAGATTCAGGACATACTGGTCACCACATAGTTTGAGATATGTGTATATTTTTAATTTTTTTTTTTTGAGGCAAGGTCTCACTTTTATAGTTCAGGCTGGCTTCAGACTCACAGCAATCCACCTGCCTCTGCCTCCCAAGTGCTGCAATTACAGGCTGAGTCAAAACACTTGGCACTGTGGTATGTGGTTCTGATTGCTGGTGGACATGAGTGTCCATGCCCTGCATTGTTGTATGTGGTTACCAAGGATCGAACCGGGACCTTGCACTTTCAAGACAGGTGTCGGAATCACTGAGGTAAATCCCCAGGCCTATTTTTAAATATTTTAATTGTGTTGTATATGTGTGCATTCATTTACTTCTGTAGTTATTTATGTAATTGTTTTGAAAATAAACATTAGTAAAACTGCATTAGTAAAACTGAGAAACTGAACACACTTCCTACAACGTCTATCACAACAAAACTCTGACCAGTAAGTACATAAACCAGCCTCAGAAGCCAGTTGATTCAGGCATTTTCCTCCTCTCTGAGACACAGTGTTTTACACCCACCGCTTAGAGGAAAGGAAAGTGTTTGACTCACATTTCAGTCCACCCTGACAGGATAGCGTCCTCATACCAGCAGCCTCTACAGGAGAACTGCTGAATTGCTCACAGGAAACAGGGGGTGAAAGGAGGGAACTAGACCCTTCCAGGACGCGCTCCCAATTCTGACAAAGCCCCGCCTAGCATCACATTAGCTATAAACTCAACAGTGATGCCCTGTGATCTAATCAGCTCTGGAAATCTCTGCCTACGAGTGCATGAGGCATTAGAGGGATGTGTAAATATAAACCATAAAACCAACCATTACGTACAGTGTAGTATCAATCAAAAGGCCCACCTACTATTTCTCAATCAGAGTTGAGGAAGTCAGATCGCTATTTCTATAAACCATCCCAGGAAGCCAGTAATAGCCCCTGTAAATAGCCAGCATTTGATAAATAACCAACTGTTTCTCCAAATTTTGCCCCACTTCCAACTTGGGACCGATGGGAGAAAGCTAAATGTGTTTGCTGAACTAATCACATAGTGCACCTTTCTTCTCGTTAACAGTGCTATGACATGCTCACACCAGCAGCCTCAGACCGGGCTCACCAGAAGAAGCCTTACCTGTTTTCTCCTTTCCCACTTCTCTCCTTGCCCCTGGATCTCTTCCAAATGTGAGGAACGGGGACTCTGAATACTAAATGGCCTTTGCTTGTTTTCATTTGGGGTGGCTGTATTAGAGCATTTTCTCTTGCCAGTATTGTAATACCAGAGACTGGGAGAAGAAAGGGGGTACAAGGTTGACGAGCTGCCTCTGGTGATAGCCTTCTGTATGGTGACAGCACAGTCCCGAGGCATCATGGGACATCGTGCGGCAAGAGACAGAGTGTACATGCGTACAGATATGCTTCTTCTCATTTCTCTCCCTCTTTGGATCAGGCCACAGAGATTCAATCACGAGGGCTTCATCACAATGACATTACCTTACCCTCGTCATTTTCCAAAAGTCCCAGCTCTGAACATTTTAATTAGATCAAACTTCTTTCCTCTTAATGCCTCAAACAGGATTAAATTTTAACACAAGCAGTACTGCAGAATGCTGAGATCATTTGTAAACCATATCAGTGGTCTTGATTTGTTTCCTTAGAAACTTCCTTTTGAAATAAATGATCTTAAGTGTGAAAGAGAAATATAAGAATGATCGCAGTGGTACACAAATGAGTGAAGTTTAAAACAATGCATCCTCAGCAAGGCCTGCTCTAGATAAGGTTTTATGCACCAAAACTTGCAGGGGTGCTATGAAAAGAATTCCCTGGTCATGTTTCTGCGTTGGGCCTTCACACTGGCTGCTTCCTCTGCTTGGCAGGATTCCTAATGCACCCACAGACAGGCTCACTCTCTTCCTCAGGTCTTTGAAGCAATACTCTCTTCTTTCTTGAGTCCTCTGATGAGTCTCTTTTAAGAAATAATACCCTTTCTCCTAGCCTTTCTGATGTATACACACACACAGAGAAAGTTCTTTCCATTTTTCAAGCTTTATTTTCAGCATAGCACTTAGTCATCATCCAATATTCTGTATATTTTAGTTTTTTTATTGTTATTTACAGCTGATTTCCTCCCCCAACTACAATAAAATTCCCTAAAGGTAGAGATTTTTTTTTTATTTCTGTTTTTGTTATCGTCTCAATACTGAATCCTCAATATCTTTTAAAAAAAAGTACTTGGCCATAAAAAAGCCTTTAACAGATATTTGTGACTGGAAGGAAGAAAGAAGAAAGAAAAGATGAGAGGAAGATGGAGGGAGGGTAAAGGAAGGAGGAAGAAAGCAAAGAAAGAGGAAGTGGAGGGAGGGAGGGAAAGAGGGAGGAAGGGGCAGAGAGATCATTTGCTTTCACTAAGGACAATCTCAACTCTCGCTGTGTAGACATGGAAACATGCTACCTAGAATCTCTTCAAGGAGTGACCCAGCACCCCAGGTATCAGCTACGTCAGGGTTTGCCTCTGCTGCAGAATCACTGCAGAGCACACCCTGAGAAGACAGCCAGGGACTGACGACTAACAGGCTGCTATGTGATGTCCTGTGATGGAAGCCCTACTGGAGCCACTGTGATGAGCAGTCTGAACCGCTCCCCGGAGCCCGCCCTGGGGTTGGTACTAGCTTAGGGACAGTTGGGTCACATTTCAGCCTCCTCTCCCCTAGCCTGCTTCCTTCCTCCTCTCTTCTATCCATGATAATCTTTAACAAATACCTCAAACATCAAGTTCTACCTCATCAGTGCCTCGGAAGAACCAAGGTGTGTCCCTAGCAAGGGTCCCAAGAACCTGGACTGTGATGTTGACTGAAACTCTAACTTTCTCCCTGCTGCTCTCTTCCCTCAAGTCTCAACAGCACATCTGAATTATGACAGGCTGTCAATAGCCAGCTCAGGAGCAGATTGTAACTCTTGGGGTCTCTATAGTCTCCTGCAGATCTATATCTAGACAGGTCCTCAGAGTCATTCAATATAGCACAAAACCTGAAAATGAGGTTTGCCACATCCCAAAGATCCTTTATCTAGGAACACTTAGCAAAGTTCTCCTTTCAACAGTTGTTCTGCTACCATGAACCTTCCTTCTCAGCTGCCACAGTCCACACAAAATGATTTGCTTTTCTTCACAATATCAATCTCAATCCTCAGAGGCAACCTCATGGCTGCAGTAACTTACACAACTCTGCACATGGCTTCAGGTCCCCTGTATAATAATTACAGCAACTAATTGTCAGTCTTTCAGAGTTTCTAACCATTAGGAATGTCATAAGTATCAAGCCATTACATCATCGATGCTCATTTCCCATACCTGCTTAGCTACACTGAATGGGGAAGTAAATTATTGTTTAACTATGGAATGAATAAAATATATATTAGGGACAGGTTCTTGCAGGTGCAGTACAATGACCTAAGAGTAAGAAACTTAAAGTCCTATTAATGAATCCTCCATTCAGGAAATAATTCTGTTTTAAAAAGTTTCAGTGGGTACTAAGCAAATTATAAAAAAGGAGAGTACATTTTTCTAATTAAAGTCAAATGATATGTATGGATAATGACTTTACAGATAAATTGGTTATGTGACAGGTTATTGCTGCTCTCTTGTCACTGAATTGAGATAGGGTCTAAATAAATCACAAGAGCCCAAACAAGTAAATCTCATAATGGAAATGAAATCTCATAATGGAAATGAAAGAGAGGCCAAATTATTTATGAACAAATATTGTGTCTTCTCTGCACTCTCCCCCTGCACTCTAGGGAGCCATACTAAGAAACTTCCTGCATGTCTAGAAGCCTCTGAGCTGACACCAGTTAAGTTTTCAGAGACCCTCATTAGGTTATCCATGATGTTTACTCTTCTCTGAGTGAGACCCAGGAAAGAGCACAGAATTATCCCACAATTCACCGGGGGCAGGCTGCCTCTGTGCCCAGATAGGGTACCCCAATGACAATCTCCTGACATCACTGGGAGGAATAGTATTGTCATCTCTCATTTGGGATCCTCCATTGTCCATACCTGTCCCCAAGGAGGGGAGCCTCCTTTTGGGTACAACCCAACATGGCTCTTTGTGGAACAGGCTGCAGCACTAGTAGGGAACTCTCTCCATTGGGGGATGTGTCTTTTTCTTTTTTACTTTTATTGGTATTTTTTTGCAATACCTGATGATTACATTTAGTGCAGAGGACTGGTACATGTACCTAATACATCTCAGTTCCCTTCTTTTCTTCCTCCTTCCACTCCACCTTAATTTTTCCAGTATCAGATTCATCTATTTATAAGACCCTATTAAGTTATTTATCATATATTCAGACAGAAAACAAATAGTCCCAAGAACATATAAAACTTGTAACACAATTATACTGTCAAGATACACTTTTACATATATTATCTGCGCTAGATTACAATAACTTTATTCTTTTTCTATTCTCTCATTTATAATACATGTATACATACATACATATGCATGTATATATGTAGTTTTTCATGTAACAGAAACTCTGATATGTAAGCTTATGTGTCTGAGTTACTTCACTTTACATTATAGTCTCAAGATTCATCCATTTTCCTACAAATGACTCAGGTTTATCCTTCTTTGTGGCAGAGTAGTACTTCACTGTGTGTAATTACCACATTTTATCCATTCAATACATTGATGGATATATGAGCTTTCTCATAGGTTTAATTATTATGAGTTATGCTGCTATAAACATAGATACCTATACATCATTGTGGTATGATGTGTAACTCTTTTTTTGAAGATACCTAGAAAAGGAGTGACATGGAATTTCCCCTTTTAGTGTTTTGAAGAATCACCATAATGATTTCCATAGTGACTGTGTCAGTTTACAGTCCCATTACCAATGGAGGAGAGTTCCATTCTCTCCACAGCCTCACCAGCAATTGTTATTCATTCACTTCTTGATGACAGCCATTCTTTCTGGAGTAGAAGGAATTTCACTGTTGTTTTAATCTGCATTTCTCAAATGGTCAGTGATGTTGATCATTTTTTTCAAATATTTATTAGCCATTTCTATTTCTTTATCTGAAAAGTGCCTATTCATTTCAGGTGTCAATTTTTAATTGGGTCTTTTAATTTCAGAGGTCTAAATTTTTTGTTCTTTATATATTCTAAAGATTGGTCCTTTGTTTGAGCAAAATTTTTCCCATTCTGTGGGGTGTGTCTTCATTCTGTTAGTGGTTATTTTCACTGTACAGAAGCTTTCTAATTTGAGTGATCCCATTTTTCGATTCTTGGTATTATTTCTTGCACAACTAGGGTTCTGTTTACAAAGCCTTTGCCTATGTCTATGACTTCAAGAGTTTTGCTACTTTGTCTCTGCAATTTTATTATTTCTGTTCTAATATCCAGATTCTTGGTCCATTTTTATTTCAATTTAGTGCATGGTGAGAGATACAGGTCTGGGTTTAACCTTTGGGATGTGTCAAGCCAGTTTTCCCAGCTCTATGTGTTAAAAGTTATCTTTTCTTGAACAAAGGGATTTTATGCCTTTGTCCAAAATAGGTTGCCTGAGCAAGCCTGGAGTTGTTTCTGTACCTTCATTCTGTTCCATTGATTTATGAGTCTTTTTTTAAGTACCATACTGTTGTTGTCAATATAGCTTTATAGATTCTATGACTTGGAGTCTAGGGTTATGCTGTCCTCTGCTTTGCCCTTGTTGCCTAGAATTGCTTTAATGAGTCTTCTGGTTCCACATTAATCAGATTGGTATCTTCAGTTCTATAAGGAATGTTATTGGCATTTCAATTAGGAATACATTGTGTACATAGCAGTTTTGGAAGCAAGGCCATTTTGACTGTACTGGTTCTGCCTAAACACAAGCAGGGAATATCTTTTCATTTTCTGATACCCTCTTCAATTGAAAAGAATGTGACTAGACAGTCTAGGGAAGTGACTTAAAAGGAATAGTAGTAGCTGGGGATGTAGCTCAGAAGCACTGAGCCTTCCCAGCCAGTATGAGGCCCTCAGTTCTATTCCTGGTACAAAAAAATAATAATAATAATGAAAAAGAACAGTAGTACCCAAACTATGCTGGGAGTTATGGCATCCAAGATACGTGGTTCTCATATTCTGGAACTAGAGAAATAGGCTGGCTGATTGACATAGAGGAGCAAGGAGAAAAAAGGCTTAGGAAGACTACAATTTGGCAAAAAATAAATAAATCAAAAGCCCAAAACTATAGAGCATCTCACTATAAGAGATACAAGAGTTAACTACTGTATTTAATCAAAATGCTACTTCACAGATGTTTTGTGCAAGAAATCACGACAATCTTCTAGATGTTTAGTTGAGATATTCTGTGGAGTGCCTAAAGTCAATGGGAAGAAGGAATACTACATTTTTCTCCAACTCCCTTTCTTCATATAAGACCAGTAATTTTCATTATGAAAAGAGGACTATAGTATTTTTAACAACATAATACATTTAGTTTCAAAACCTCGGATTTCTAACTAAGGATGCCAAGTGAACAATGAGTCCTAAATCAATTTAGCATAGTTTAATGAAAATTAAAAAAAGAATAGAATAAGTCAGAGCATACCATGTTGTAAGGTATCATTTCTGGAAGTTATTTTAGTCATAAATGTGCATATCTGTATGAAATTTGTGTGTGTTGGGTTGGATAACAAAATAAAATATTACTCTTGATTTGTGTTTTTAGGTCTGAAAGCCATTACTTGAAGTCATTTAAGAAAAGGTACTGAACCTGACTCTTTTTCCTCCACATGGATATCAGAACATAGATCTCATCATCACCATTCTCATCAGAAAGCTGACTGAGGGTCCCTCACAACTCCCAGGGCACAGTAGAGGAACAGAACACTTGTGGCCAAATGGTGGGATAACACGTTTCCCCATACTTTGGGCATTTCCATTTTAAAAAGAAAATTTCTCTAAGGCAGCAAACATTCCAGGGTATACCTGACTTTAGATACATCTGATTACTCACTATGTATCTAACACCCGTTTTAGCATCTACTGCTCTTGGATAAACATCATGTACTTAATATATCTAGCAGTATACATGGAACTGAAGCAAGTATCAAGACTGTGAAGATTCTATGATTTTTGGCCATGAACACATCTAAAAAAGAAAATCACTCTCTTTTATCACTGTACTTCAACCTTCAAAAATTCAGTAGTCAATGAATTTGGATGGGGAGAAAAATACACTTTTATTTGAATAAATCACTTTGATTATTTAATATGTGCCTCCACTAAGAATGGAGGCTAGAAACTATCATGAAATTACCAGCATCTGTGACTTTTTAACAACAGAAATCATCAGCATATGAAGCAAAGACATTTTCAGAGTTTATTACATTTACTGTAGATATTTGGAAATACTATTTGCATGTATTACTACTTCAAAGTTAGAGTACTTATTAGACTTTGAGCTATATTATGTTGCTTAGTGTGCTAATAAAGATATGAATTGTAATTATTTAATTCTAATGGCCATATTTCTCTGTAATTAATTTCCACAGGTGTCTAGATATTTTGTTTTCTGCATTTTATTGCATTATTCTGAAGAATCTATAGTTCCTCCAGCTACAAAAGAGGTAAATGGCATAGAAATAGTTACAAAGAAATGGTATTATTACAAAGAGCAAAGCAGGAATCAACATAATTATCCAGAACAATTAGTCAGAGAGTCTAATTGGAATAAGTCATGAGAGCTGCTTACGTTAGAGACATTTTGTACTGTCTGGAAGTTCTTAGCAGTACCTTCAGACTCACTCCATTAGTAAGACTAATGGGACATCATGGAGGAGAAACAAACATTTAGAGTCAATTAGCTCCATAAGACAGTTTCTGGCATGAGGCCCTAGGAAAGCAGACAGACTATCTTTAAGGACTAACACTTGCATCCTGGTGGGTGGATCTTGCCATTAATTTGGTACCTCTCTAGGGCAAAGGATACAAACAGGTATAATCAATATGTAAACTGCCTCTGATCCCAGGCAAATGAGACTGTCTTGGGCAGATCTTAGGGCTGTTAAGAATTCAAGGTTCAGAGGTAACCTCATCCATGTGACAAGCATCGCACTTCATGAAGGTTAGTATTTAATCCTCTATATCTTTCTGTAAGGACTATTCCATGAGTATAGCCTCTGAGGTAGCACAGAAGTAAAAGAAAATGTAGAAGTAAAAGGTAAAAAGGGAACGGGGCATCATAGCTAAAAACTATACTTCTACAAGGACTACATCTCCAGTCAAAGTTACTCAATGCATTAAATTTAAGTCTCTCTCCTTTCAGACCATCACATCTAAAATTTCTCAGGAGTGTTGAAAGTTCATAAACCATCTTGAGAAAATAAAGAGCAAGAACTTGATTCTAAGACAAAGGACCAGGTTGAAAAACTCCAAAGACTGTTTTAATTACCTATTTAAAAAACAACAGGACCCATATCTGTAGAACGGGCTACCACCCTGTTGTGAGAGGCCACCATTTCCTGGGGTTGCCACTTTCTAAAGAGAAGCATAAATGTTTTATGATCTAAGAAATAAGCACCTTTCTCTTGACAGCTTATGCTCCACTTTTTAAAAATATATACTTTTGCTTTCTGCCTAAGAAAAATCCTTGCCATACTTCTCATTGACTAATTCTGAAAACTCTTTTTCTGCAGCAGGAGTCAGGAAATCTGCAAACTTATTCTACACAAAAGGTGTGTCCTTCCCCTAGTTTCAGGAATCTCCTCCGATCCAGTCCAGGAGGGTGTAGCTCTGTGGTTCTAGTGCCTGCCTCACAAGTACAAGGTCCAGAGTTCAATACCTGGTACCAAAACAAAGAACAACGACAACAATAGAAAAACCATTTGATAGCTAGAAGAAAGTGGGGTGTGGGAGGATGATGTTGATTAACCAGTCTATGATGCTCTTCAAGGGTGGAGTTGTATAGGGATTCCTGCCATTCTATTGCAGACTAGGAGCTGTTCATCACTCTGTTCAAAGGTGTCACTCTGTACCACCTTAACTCCAGCAGAAGTACAGATTCCTACCTGTTTCTTATGGCTGTAGGCACCACTTTAAAACTATACTTACCTGAAGATTCAGCTAAGTGAGCTGTGCTTGGTAAAAAAGAAAATGTAGATGTTCTATTCTGGTCCTATAAATAAATGCTCAATATGATGGGAATAAGAAACCATGCAGGTTTGGGGTGAAGGTACACAGACAGGAATTTTTTCACCCTTGAATTACACTAACTATATTCATTCTGTTATGAGTAAAATGAAAAAATAAAAGACACAACTCAAGAAAGAATACTCTCGTGATCCATACGACTAGCACATGCTGAGTCACACAGCCTTCTATCTTCTTGCAAGTCAGAGGGATTGCATCAGTAGAAAAGATATAGCTAATTACTTACCAGGGATGCTGAAAACATTAATCTGGGCCAATTAATGCAATGCTTTTATAAAATGCTATCTTATTGCTACATTATGGAAATTACCCAGAAATCAACACTAATGATGTGCTATAGAATTCAGAAAATGAAAGCGTCAACAAACGACATAAAAATGAAGGATGCTGCTTTACAAAATGTATCACATGCATTTATTCTGTCAAACAAAGTTGGGTTCCTCTCATTTAGGACAGACTGCTTTGTAGCATACCAGCAAAGTATATTCTTTATGGCTAGCAATAACATCTTATTAGTATCTAATCTCATTATAGCTAATGATGCTTAAATGCTTCTTTTGAAGTAGGTGAGCTTGTCTTGCTTTGGAGAGAGCTGGGAGGTAAATGGACTGATCCAGTGAGGAGAATTCAAACAAATGAATCATGTCCTCAGGCTGTTTCCCAGAGTGTGTTTGCAGCCACTCTCTTCATAGCTGCAGCCTCTGGACCTTAGCCTGAAGTCCTTTTATCAATCTGCTCAAACTCAGAAACTGGGAATAATCAAAAGAACTTCTGTCAGTAGCCTGGGCTTTGTGGCTGGGCAAAACAGATTCAGAGAGTTGCGAAGGAGTGCTCTGGAGAAACTGAGATTTCAGGCTACATAATGCACAAGACTCAGGACAAGATAAAAATTTAATGTCCACAGCCAAAAATATAGGGAAAAATTTTTACCAGCTGTTTCTCTGACAAAAGGCTACTACTTAGAATATATAAAGGGCTTTAAAAAATCAAATTCAAAGACTCAATTTAAAAATGGGTATCTGAAATGAACAGACACTTTTCAGAGAAAAGAGTAAAAGCAGGCAAGAAGCACATGAAGAGATGCTGAACATCACTAGTCATTTGAGAGATATATATTAAACAACACTGAGAGTCCATCTCGCTCCACAAAGAAAGGCTGCTAGCTTGAAATTAACCAGCCACAAATGCTGGTGAGGCTGAGGGAATAAAAGGAACCCTTCTCCACTGTTGATGGGAATGTAGACTGTTGCAACCATTGCGAGATCAGTGTGGAGGCTTCTCAAAAAACCTAGCATTAGAGGTCCCATTTGACCCTGCTATTTCCTGCTAGGGGTATACATAAAATAATTAAAAGATTCATATCAGAGTGACATAGGTGCACCCATGTGTATAGCAGCTCAGTTTATGATAGTTAAATCTTGGAAAAAAATCCAAATGTTCATCAACTGGATTCTAGATAAAGATGTGGGGTTTTTAAAAAATATATAAAATGGAGTATAACCGTGCCATAAAGAATGATAAGTTTGAGTCATTTATACTCAAATGGATGAACTTTGAGAACATACTCATAAATGAAATAAATAGGTCAGAGATGTGTAAATACCATATCTTTTCTGTATAAGGAACTGAAGATGTAAGTGAATTCCAAAATGTATAATAAATATTATGAAATAGAAAACATTCAAGGAGAAAAGGAGGGTAAGAATAAGTAATGAAGGGAAAGAAAAAATGTGATGGTAAAAAAAGGAAGCAAAGTTTGTGTACATAGAGGGTAGGAGTTATAGAGTGGGCAGGGGAATGGGAAAAATGAGAATTAACTCAGATCATGTACTGGTACAGATTCTCAATGTTGAGTGTGATCATAATGTGTATATAAAATGTACCAATAAAGATTCAAATTTTAAAAAAATTTAATGTCCATATTGAGGAATGGAAATCAGTTCCCCCTTCTCATGTAGCCACTGCCCTGACTTCTGACTGAAAGTGCTTCCCTTGAGAGAAATAACTTGCATGAGAAGAGAAATCTACCTAGATCAAGGGAAAGTGAAAAATCCTCACTGATTTTCCCACTGAAAGGTCTATTGTACTGCCAATCCAGGTC
The DNA here is from genome assembly GCA_004026965.1 of Petromus typicus. Classification (NCBI taxonomy): domain Eukaryota; kingdom Metazoa; phylum Chordata; class Mammalia; order Rodentia; family Petromuridae; genus Petromus; species Petromus typicus. The sequence continues at coordinate 22,434 of PVIR01015226.1, forward strand.
AGAGACTCTAGGATCCTCACATCACCACATCCTTCAACACTTCTACCTAGACCTATGTTCAGGGTAGAGAGCAACAAGAGAATGTGATGCCCCTTCCCTCCAAAGCCTATCCAGTCACCTGGGTGGCAGAGGATGGTAGCTATTGCCAGGTAGATTCTTGGCTACTGAGTGACAGAGATCTAGTAGTCAAAACCCATCCAGGGCAAGCAGGTAGACAGAAGGGAATGAGATTTGCCAAGAGCTGAGACTGCAAGCTCCCAAGGCATGCTCTATTGCTTTAGGAGACTTACAAAGCACAAATTCAAATTTGAAACATAAGAACTTTAGGAATCTACTAGAGCATCAAATCTCAATTGTAGTACTCAGTTCCATAATATGAAACTTAACACACACACACACACACACACACACACACACACACACACACACACACACACATTTTTTTCAAAGGAACACAACATATCAAGATATTTGGAATACAGAGACACTTGTTCCAGGAGTATATTTTATAGTGATTAGACCTACATTAAAAAAGAAGAACCCCCTCTACACTAAAAAAGAACAATCTCAAATAAATTAAATAATTATACAGCATTGAAAAAGAAGAACAAACTAAACCCAAAGTTACCAGAAGGATGAAAATCATAATGATCAGAGCAGAAGTACATGAAACAGAGAATTTAAAAATTATAGAAAAAATTCAGTAAAACTAACAATTGGTGAATTTTTTTAAATGAACAAATTCTTACCTAGAAAATTAAGAAAAAACACATTAAACTCAGAAATAAAAGTGGAGACATTACATTGGATGCCTCAGTAATATAATGAATCATAAGGAACTACTATGAAAAACTATAGGGCAAAGAAATTGGATAACATGAAAGAAAGTAAGTTTCTGAAAATATACAACCTACTAAGACATCAAAAAGACATAGAAAGACTGAACAGACAAACAAAAAATAAAATTAAAACTAAAAACTTAACAATGGGGAAAATTTTTGTAATCTAAAAAGAAAATGAAATAGTGGTTGAAGTAATAATTTAAAATCTCCTAACAAAAAAATATTTCAGGATAAGATAACTTAGCAGCTGAATTCTGCCATACATTCAAAGAATAATTAATGCCAATCCTTCTTAAACGCTTAGAACACTAGAATTAGCAAGAATATTTCTAAGTTTATAAAGCCAATAATGTGCTAACACTAAAGCTTAAAAAAAAAAGACACAACAAGGAAATCAGCCAATGTTGCTGATTAACAAAGATGCAAAAATTCTCAATAAAACACTAGCAACCCCAAATCAATAACACTTCTAAATGGTTATACATCTAGGCCAAAGATTTAGCTCAGTGGTTCCAGCATCTGTCTGGCAAGCTCAAGGTCCCTCCCAAGTTTGATCCCCAGTAACCACATACCATAATGCCAGGTGTGGTGGCTCATGCCTGTAAACCCAGCACTTGGTAAGCAGAGGCAGGAGGATTGGAATCAAAAAATCAATGCATGAATGAGAGTAGAAGCTGATCAACAAGGGAAGAGGTAGGGAAGAAATAGAGAGATGTAGAGGATATGGTACATAAGTTGTAGTTATGTAGAATGAACAGATCCAGAGACCTACTGGTCAACCTGGGAACTAGAGTTAATATTGTACGGTACACAGGAAATTTGCTTGGAGAGTGAATTTTAGGAGGAAGAGGGGAGGAAGAAGGATAAGGAGAAAAAAGAGAAAAGAAAAGGGAGAGGAGATGAGTAGAAAGAAGGGAGAAAGAACAAGAAAGAGGAAAGAAGGAACCAAAGTAACTGAGGTGCTGGCTGTCCTGATGTGTTTGACTGCAGTGGTCATTTGGTTGCCCATGTCCTTTTCAAAACAACGTGTTGCACAGTTTCATTTTGCAGGAAGTAAAACAATGATACCACCCTTCTGTACACCATCTCTATGCCACAGCACTGGACCAACACCCATCAAGCCAGCCCAGCTCTTCACCTCTACTAGGCTTATATGGTTATATAGTTCTACGCCAAGTTATATGGTTTCCATACACACCCAGTGTTTTCTTTTGGTTAAGCTCCTGTTGCCCAGTATCCAGTTGATGGATAATATCCACTAATGCCCTATTCAGTTATTACCAACAACTTGGAGTAGAATCCTTACAAAAATCTGATTCAGAAGAGTCCAAACCAAGACAAGTCCAACATTATTTTCTTCCAGATGAATAGATCAACATGATTTTAATAAGAACTCCTCCCAACTGTCCATGAAAATAAGCCATATATACATCCCCACTGGCATTTCCAAACTTTCTAACTTTCATCACTCAGGGAAGTATTGAATGATAGTTGTTTTAACTTAATTTCTCTTTTACAGTTAATTTTGAACACTCATTTGTATGTTTATTAGTTTTAGGACTTCTTCTTTTGCAAATGCCATGATACGTCAATTTTCTTCTTGATTGTCTCTCTTCATGTCCATCAACAAGTGTTTCTTACTGTTCTAATTATTAATCCTTTATCAGTTTTAGACACTGGGGATATCATCTATTACCTTTGTTCAAAGTCTCTTTCAATATATAAAAACTTTTAAACCTTATTATATCAAATTTAACCTATCATTCTTGCCTTCTGATTGTGCTTCTTATTAAAATTTATACCCAAGAACCTAAATAAATTTCTATGTAAATACAGAGCATGTCCTAGACCACTGCAAAGTAGATTGTTTATAGAAGAAAGAGAAAAATCTGATTCTGTATTTCTCTAAAACTGAGGAAACTTTTCCTAATACCTTAGGAATGCTGTTATCTGGTTGGCTTAAGCTTGGGCTCCTGAACCAAATATTAGAAAGGGCAATAGAATTGCTTAAATTAATGAGGTGGTGGTAGCTACCAGCCCCAGCCACTGTCTCCTGATACAATAAAAGCAGGTGTGAAAACCACCAACTCTGTTACGATTATCAATATAAAATTTTAGTTTTTTACTGTTGTTATTTTTAGTGCTTTTATTGGTTATGATTGCCAATTTTATTAGATAACTTTTTATTATCCACTAATAGAAAAACATAAAGATATACCTTCTTTAGCCAATGTAATAAACTATAATTTCCCTTTTAATAACCCATACCAAAAATACCTTGCTTTGATATAATGTGTCAGTTTTTAATGCACTGCCATACTTCTATTTGCTAATTTCTTTTAGAAAGTTACACAGGTATTTTGCTATAGCTTCTACTGGCATATTTTTTAAATCAAATTTTATGGTTCTATGTTGTTCTGGTTTTATCAGAAATATTGGATGTCAGAATTTTTCTGAGCTCCAAAATAATTTTTACAATATGAATAATCTGTTACTTTTCCCCCTATAGCACTTCAAAGTAGGCAAGTATTGTAACCCTAAGATATATACCCTAGAATTATCTAGTTGAAATGTAGCTAACGAACCAACGGATCCTACAGACTTTTCTAATGATTTATCTTTAATCATCTTTTCATCTTGTATAATACTTCTTAAAGGTCATATTTTCCTGATCCTTTGCCATCCTTATAAATAGTCCACAAGTACCCTACTGGAAGTCAGGAGCAACAGTGATACAGCCACTTCCTGTCACCGCTTTCTCCTTCTTGTCTTCTTCCCCTGAATAAGACTAGGGTCATTCTCATCTGCCACTGAAATCCTTTCATGGCTTCTGTGTGCTCCACCTTGAGCCCTGATAAGAACACCCCTGGTAAGGCCCATCCTGCTGGGCTGAGCCTGCTCCTTGGAAGTGTAATTTCCAAGACTACTGAAATAATCCTTAAAGACCCTTCAAGGGGAAATTAGTCCCCCATTTGCCACACAACTTTCATCTACAGTATTTGATCTCTTCACATATTCCATTACTGTGCTATGCTTTAGGTCCCTTATATTTTGCAGATAATTCATCTGATTTTTCTATATTTTTAAAATTTGCTCACATAGAGTGAAACTTAAAGTCACCTAAAAATTATGCCATCAACCTCATTGTCATTCTGTATGTTTTTACTCTGGGTTTGGCTGTATGTCACAGACTTGGGAGTCATTATTTTCCTTACCATTTTTGATCAATCTGTAATCAGAAGCTTGTTTGTGGATACCTTTCTTAATCAAGTTTTAAAATTTTTCTTTTTGGACAAGGAATTTAGCTCAGCGGTTCAGGCGCCTGCCTAGCAAGCACAAGGTCCGTAGTTTGATCCTTAGTAACCAAACACTACAATGCCAGGCATGGTGACTCATGCCTACCAGCAATCAGTACCACATTCCACAGTGCTGGGCATGGTGGCTCATGCCTGTAATCACAGCATTTAGGAGGCAGAGGCTGGAGGGCTGGTGTGAGTTTGAGGCTCATATGGGCTACATAGTTTAAGCTCACAACCAGCCTGAACTACAAAGCGAGACCTTGTCTCAAAAAAAAAAAAAAAAATTTTTTGTTTTTGTTGATAACTGAATTATGATCAAATGACCTACAAAACTTTGCATGTCATAATTGGTAAAAGTTACTTAACAAGATAAATGAGAAGATGCTTGGGCCAGGGATTTAGCTCAGTGGTTCCTATGTCTGCCTTGCAAGCACAAGGTCCCAAGTTCTACCCCCAGTAACCACATACAACAATGCCGAATGTGGAGATTCACACTAACCAGCAATCAATACCACATACCACAGTGCCAGGCATCGTGGTGGCTCACGCCTGTAATCCCAGCACTCAGGAGGCAGAGGCAGGAAGACTGCTGTGATTTTGAGGCTTGCCTGGGGCCAGCCTGACTACAAAAGTGATACCCTGTCTCAAAGAAAAAAGAAAATGCTTGTCCCTGACCACAGTAGTCTCTGCCATGACTAACATGGTTTATATTTCCACTCCCTACATTGCCTGGTCCTGAAGCGATGTAGACCTGTCATTCCTGAAGTTATGTGTTTATAGTATAAGGGAAATAGAAACTTCATCTGGCTATAGTGCTAGAAGTGGTGCTTTTGGGAAAGCGATGAGGTTTTCTTTTTTATTTTTATAAATTTTATTTTATTTTACCCCATCTTCCTCTCAAATCCCCTCCCCTTCCTATGTAAGTGTTTTGTTCCTATTTTTCCTTCTATTTCCAGTTTTCTTCTCCTCCCTTCCTTCCTTTCTTCCTCCCTCCTCCCCTGTTCCCCTTCCTGTCCCAACACATTCTTCCCATTTTCCAATATCCATTATACATTTCATTCCTTATTTTAACTTTTGGTTTCACACACCAGAGGAACAATGAGGTATTTAAACACGTGTTTCTGATTTATTCACTTAAGAGTATGGTCTCAAAGTCCACCTACTTATCTATAAATGTTTGAAGCTCATCATTCTTTATGGCAGAATAGTACCATTGTAAAAAAAAAAAATCTACTCATAATAATGTTAAATCTTAAAATTAGACCCATATCTTTTACCTCATACTTACATAAAATCAAAATGGGTCAAAGAACTAGATGTTAAAACAGAAACACTAAAACTGCTGGAAGAGAAAATAGGTAGAATGCTATAGGCATAGACAAAGACTTCAGGAGCAAAACCCAGACTGCACAGGAAATACTATAAAGAATCAATAACTGGGGCCTCAGCTTATTAAAAAGATTTTTCACAGCAAGAGAAACCACCAACAGAGAGAAGAAAAAACCTATAGAGTAGGAAAAAACTTTTTGCAGCTACTCAGATAAAGGACTATTATCTAGAATGTATAAAGAACACAAAAAAATTCAGACACTCCAAATTTAAAGACTCAGTGGTGATAGTAGTCATTCCTTCTGGAGATGAAATCCCAGGACTATTTTAGTTTGCATTTCGTGAATGACCAGTGATGTCCAGCATTTTTTCATCATGTACTTATTTGCTGTTTCTAATTCTTCATATGAAAAATGTCTTTTTATTTCAGATGTCCTTTTTTTTTTTGAGACAGGGTCTCGCTTTGAGTTCAGGCTGGCTGGCCCTGAGTTCAGCATGAAACTCACATCACAGCAATCCTCCTGCCTCTGCCTTCCAAGTGCTGGGATTACAGGTGGGAGCCACCACGCCTGACACTGTGGTGTGTGGTATTGATTGCTGCTGGGCGTGAATCTCCACGCCCAGTATTGTATGTGGTTACCGGGGATTGAACCCCGGCCCTTGCACTTGCAAGATAGGTGCCAGAACCACTGAGCTAAATCCCTGGGCCCCAGATGTCCATTTTTGTATTGAGCCTTTAAATTTGGAGTGCCTGAACTTTTTTGTGTTCTTCGTAATACTTCTGAGTCCTAACCAAACCTCCTGCAACACCAGAAATAGAAGTTCTCTTGCCAATGGCTAATCTGTCATTGGATGTGGTTCTAGTTCTGGGTCCCTTTCAAACTGCTCTGGCCCATGCAGTAAAGTATATTTATGCTTTTTCCAAAAGAGCTATAAGCTGAAGCATATGCCTGTAATGCCAGCACTCAAGAGGTTGAGGCAGGAGGATCACTGCAAATTCAAGGCCAGTCCAAACTACATAGTTCCACCCTTTCTCAAATTAAAATAAATAAATAAATAAAAAGCTATTTCACTTCTCTCTATGAAACTATTTCATTAATATTAAATATAATTATTAAAATTAAATTTATTCATGTGTTGAGATATCTGGTGCCCATCCAATGTATAGAACTAGAAAAGTAAGCAAAAATGGAAGAAATGTGTATTTTGAAATGCTAGTGGGTTTTGTGCATGAGAGTCTCCTAGAAATGACTTCTTTGGGGTTTTTTCATCCCAAACAAAGAATTTGTTGAAAGCATAAATGGTAACAAATTTTCACATTTTTAAAAGTAAGGGAAAATATCTACAGAGAGAGTTTGGGCCAGGTATAAGTGGAAAAAATGAAAAAATAAAATCCACTCAACAGTGGGAGCGTGGGCCACTGTGAAGAGAAATGATAGCTAGTTCTTAAGAGCAGCTGTCCTTTCTTTTTTGTTTTTTAATTGATTTTATTGGTACATTTTATATAGACATTATGATCACATCCAACATTGAAAAGCTGTCCTTTCTTGGTATCTGCCATCCTGGTAATATTTCCCTATTAAAGATCTGCTCAAGTCTGTGTGCAGTTTGGGAACAGGTCACACCGCTTTCCCGTTCAGCTGCAGCCACACCGTCCTGCCTCACAAATACAGTGCACTGGCATACTTTGGACACAGCTTCAGTCCAGTTCCAGACTATTATAATAAGCATAGCATGAAAACTTTTGATTATCCAAAGTATATAAAATTTGTGTTTATTTGAACTACACTGTAGTCTACGAAGTGTGTCTATTAACAATTATATACCATAATAAATTATATAACTTTTAAATATTTTACTACCAAAATATGCTAATCAGCTTAACTGTTGAAAATGGCACTGATGAACCTGCCACAAACTTTCAGTTTGAAACACATATTTGCAAAGTGCAATAAAACAAAATGTATCTATACTTACAATAGGTATCACAAGATGGAAGTCATGGCTGATAAAGCAAATTGTTAAGACTCCCTCTGACCTTCTGCCAGACATATGTTTCAATCATGTCTCAGAAAAGGAAAACACAAGGGTCATGTAAATTATAAATTACTAAAATGGAGATTGTCTTTGAGAAAAATGACCCAACTGACATACTAATTCAGAGTACACTACATTCAGAAGAAATTTAAAGAAAGCATTCTAGAATTTGCATAGGAATTTGTTTGAGTCTATTGCCTAATAAAAAGCCCATTAAGCAAGAAGAACAAAACTGAAAACTGAACCTTTCCCAGACACTAGGACTGAGAGATGGTCAAATTCTAATCAGTCAGAGGGAAGAGACTTTGATGAACACTGGAGACTGATGATGTAATATCAAAGAAATCTAGATCTAAAGACCCTACTAGTAAAGGCTACTCCAGACTTATCCAGCCCACAAAAAAATAAAAAAAAGAAAGAAAGAAAAGAAAAACTAAAGACTAGAAATAAAATCTTATCTCTAAATATTTAAAAGCCTTATTAAATGAAGTTTAACATTCTTTAAAATAGAATAAAATCTGAACCTGGAAGATTAACTTTCATAATGTCTCAGTTCCAATAACAATAAAAATAACGAGATGCAAACAACAGAATAGTTTTACTAAAATGAAACAAATGACTATGTAATAATAAAACCCAGATGCCAGAGGTCAAGGAATACTAGACAAAAAAATTAAAACAGTTTTAGAAATATACAAAAGGAATTACAGAAAAATATAAAAAATGACAAGGAAAAAATGGGAGTCATAGAAAAACTAAATTAAATGTGTAAAGATGAAAACACTATTCCTGAAAATAAAAACTGGATATGCTTAACAACAGATTAGATGGTGTAGAAGAAAACTTCACTGATTTGAGGTTACAGAAGAAAGAAACTATCCAGTATGAAGCATGTGATGAAAAATATTTTTAGAATTTTAACATAATCTCAACCACCTATGGGATAATCTCAAGTAGTCTAACATACATATGATTAGAGTTCTAAAAGGCAGGGGAAAAATCAAAAGAAATATTTAACAATATAGTCATCCAAAATTTTCCAATCTTGATTAAAACTGTAAACCTTCAAATTCAAGTTCCATGAATCATAAGCACCAATGAAGGACTCCAGATTGAGGCATATAACAACATTATTGAAAACTAGGATTTTTAAAAAAAAGACTATTAAAAAGAGAGAGGGATTCAGCTTGGGGAAACAAGATAGAATATTGAAAGACTAAAATGACATACTTAAACTGCAAAACAACAAAACTCCATCAGCCAAGCATCTATATCCAGTGAGAGTATGTTTCAAAACAGAAGGAAATTATAAGACATTTAATTTTCATGCAAATAAAAGCTGAAAAACAATTGCTGTTAGGTGTATTCCAAGTAGAATATTATGGTAGGAAAATGATACCCTACAGAACAATAACTCAAAGAGCAATGAGTGCTAGTATGTAGATAAGTATGAATCCATTTTCTGTTTTAAAGTTTTACAAGGCTATTCATTGAGTTTAGCGAATACTAATGAGGCAGTGGAGAGTTTATAGGACATTTATATGGAAAAGAACCGTAACAAAAAAATAACACAGTGTTAGAGTTTAGGCCTAAAATGTCCCCCAAGTGTCTGGTGTGTTGACAGGAACAAATTTTGGAAGATGACAAAACCATGGACATGTTCTCCTCATTAGTGGACGAGTCCACTGATGAGTTCAGAGCTGACTGCATTGTTAGGAGGCAGAGCCCAGCTGTAGGAGATGGGGCCCTGAGGTCACTCCTATGAAGGGTGCATCTCTTGCCCTGACTCTTCTCCTGATTTCTGCTTCCCAGATGCCATGAGTCGAACAGGTTTCTTATACCACACTCTCTGCCATCATGTTTCTGTATTGGAACCAGGTTACCATGGACTGAAACCTCTGAAACTGTGAGCCCCAAGAGAGCTACTAAGATTTTCCTAAAGCAATATGCAATTACATATGATCTGCATTGTACTCACTTAAAAAGTTATAAGATCAAAAATGGACATATCAATTTATCCTAATCATGAGAACACTTGAGTAATTACATTAACATCAGACAAATTAGCCTTCAAGACATAAGATATCACCAGAGCAAAAGAAGCATAATAGGGTCAATTTATCAAGAAGATATAATAACCAAAATGCATCTGCACATAATTATAAAACTTTGCAATATATGAAACAAAATACAACTGAAAGAAGAAATAGACAAATTATAATTATAGCTAAAAATCTCCACACTCTTTTCTTAGAACTGATAAAACCAGTAGGAAACAAATCAGCAATGATATAGAATGGGAAAAACTGTCAACAAGCTCGAAAATAGGAATACTAGAATAAGCAGCAAAGTCAAGATAAGCTCAGGCATTCAACCTTCTTAGATATGGGGATACCTTTGTCCAAGGTTCAGTGGAACCAGGTGGTGTAGCTCCAGAATAATAGCTAGAATTTGGGACCTTATTAGCAGAAGTAGGAAGTCCCAAATGTTTGAAAATCAAATAAAATACCTGTAAATAACCGCGGAGTCTAAGAAGAGGTCAATAAGAAATTAGAAAATATTTTAACTTCATTATAATAAAAATACATCATCTTAGAATGTATGAGATGTACTTTCAGAAGTGTTTAGAATAATATGTATGATTTTAAATAATTTTATATTTTGAAAGAATAAAAATCTAAATCTAGGCTTCTATTTTAATAGTTTTGATAATAAAAGGAATAGTAAATGAAAAATATTAAATCTGATATGAAGAGAATAAAGGAAATTACACAGTAGAAATCTAATTTATTAGAATCAATAATAAAAACAAAATCTGTGAAATTATAAACTTGTTCTTTGAAAACACCAATACATTTATAAACATCTAACTATTCTAGCTACTGTAATCAAGAAAAAAATATGATTTACTAATAAGATTAGAAGAAGATACATTATTATATAGAGATCCTGCTAGTATGGAAAAGGCTACTAAGATACTAATGTGAAAAGCTTTATGGGGCCGGGGATTTAACTCAGTGCATCCGGCACCTGTCTTTAAAGTGCAAGGGCCCAGGTTCGATCCCCGGTAACCACACACAATACTGGGCATGGAGACTCACACCCACCAGCAATCAGTACCACATACCACAGTGCTGGGTGTGATGGCTCTCACCTATAATTCCAGCAGTCTGAGGCAGGGGCAGGAGGATTGCTGTGATGTACATTTGAAACTGAGCTCAGGGGCAGCCTGCTATGTCTGTATATTCCACAAGGCCTCATGTAGTCATAGGTAGAATTGTGCAGAGGTAACCAAATCTAGGGTAGGACTAAGTGTGTGATACTGAGCTAAAAGTGCCTCACCTTGGGTGGGAATACATATGTGCATATGCTGCTTTGGACATACTGTCCAAAACCACCTGCCTCATTTTTGAGGACTAGAGTTCAGCTCTTACCAGTGGGAAATCACATTGTTTCTCCTCTGTTTAATTAGACAATTTTGTAACACAAGGTCAGACTCATTCTAACTTATTTATTCTTCTGTGTTTTTAGAACTGCTTTTGTGCCCAGATGGTCTGAGTCATGGCCTTCTCCGACACATACAAGCATTACCATTTTTCGGTCTTCTTTCTTTTTAAGAGTTGAGGTCAGAAGTGACAAGTTCTTGAAAGCTAATTAAGAACCTTTCTGCATATGTCCTCTTTAATTAGCTTCTATCAACTTTGATTATACTCAAAAATTTTAAATTATACTTTGCTTATATTTATTCTCCTTATATGACTACCATGAAATGACGGAAGACAGCTATTGTTCTAAGCTTTTCCAATGAATGACCACCATATTGTAATACAGGAATTATCAAAATAACATAAATGCTAACTCACCATCTCTTTAATATGAATCTATTTAATATTGATGACTCTAATAATTGCTGCACATATTTAAGGGCAAAAAGTTAATTTTTCTATGGCATTAGAGCTCCCTCTGACTGCTTTGGAACTTTTTAACACAAAAGTGACAAATAGGAAAACATCTCACACTTTAATGCTTCATAAGTTCTGATCTGTGTAAAGTTCATCTGTGGAACTTGGTAAAAATGTGGACTCCCTGTCCCACCATGTCACTCTTTTCTGAACATTCCTTATTCCATTTGATCCCTTTCATGAATAAAACGCATACTAGGTCTCCTTTAAATGAATCTGAGGGCTTATAACAAATGAATGAGCCCACACATCTGAGCACAATACCAGATATACTGTAGCTAGATAGTTTCACAATTTTCATTCATTGACTCTGATACCACATTTTGTATATTAAAGTCTATATATTGGGCTGGGGATTTAGCTCAGTGGTTCTGGTGCCTGTCTTGCAAGTGCAAGGGCCTGGGTTTGATCCCCAGTAACCACATACAACAATACCAGACATGGTGACTCATGACCAGTAGCAATCAGAACCATATACCACAGTGCCGGGCATGGTGTGTCACACCTGTAACCCCAGAACTTGGGAGGCAGAGGCAGGAGGATTGCTGTGAGTTCAAGGCTGAGCTGAGGGCTAGCTGAAACTATGAATGCAAGACCCTATCTCAAAAAAAAAATAAAAATAAAGTCTATATATTAAAAATAAGATGCCCTTCCCCTGGTAATTCTATTTCAAGGGGCCTAAGAACTGACTATATATTAAGAGAGTATTGTCTTATCTCTACAGTGATTCCAAGTCCTGCCTCTGACTCAGAATTACCTGTGGAGCTTTTAAAACTATAAATCTTTAAGTGTTTTTTTTTTCCCCCCAGAAATTCTAACTCTGTGTGTCTGGCTCAAAGCTCAGTGATGTAGAAAGTTTTCAATACTCCACAAGTAATTTCAGTGTTAATCACAGTTGAAGATTATTACTTCAAAGTCTCCAAATATTTTGTCTATATCTACAGTGGAAAAATTCAGTACATATATGACGTGATCAAAAATATAGTGATTGAACAAATTCAGTGACTGATGGAATCTAAAATTTTATTACAGTAAGACACATTGCCCTTAATCCCATCAAAATATTCTCCTCCCTTCAAACATATTTATTCCATCATTATTGCCCTTTTTTGAAGCAGTTTTGGAAATTCTCTTCCATATTTTCTTTATTTGAGCTGCCTCAATGTCATGAATTGATTTGAAACATTTAGCCTGGTCATTTTTACTTTGGGGAAAAGCCACAAGTGACATGTGCCACATCTAGTGGATAAAATGGATCAGAATGCACTCTGATATTTTCACAAATCTGCCTTTCCTTGAGATAGCACTCAGAAGCAGCATTCATCACCTTTTTATCACATCTTATAAAGACCCTTAAACAACAGAACTACTTCAGAAAGCAGTGGGCCGATGGGATAAGTGTGTTCAAAACAAAGGAAAGTATTTTGAGGGGAAGTAAGGGCAATGTGTCTTTTACTGAAATAAATTTTTAATTTAAATATTTATTGCACATTTTGATCCTATCTCCTATCTAAAGCATACTGGATAGCTCTCAGTGTAATAAACTCTCTGAGGAAATTGACTTATAAAGAGAAAAGGTTTATATTGTTAGCTCAGAGTCCTGAAAGTTGAATGCAGCATCAAGTGACTCCATGTCTTTAGATTTCTGCTTAGGGCAGTACAACACAGAAGGGGTATGCTGGAACAAGCTGCTTATTCACATAAGTAGGAAGCAAAGTAAAAGACTAAGAGGCTGGGATCCCATTACCCCTTCAAGGTACCTCCTCAGTGACTTAAGGACCTCTCAGTAAGCATCAGTTCCAAAAGTTCCCACCACCACCCAAAAGGACCAAGCCTTTAACAGATGGGCTTTTGGGGAAACAACACCCAAACTATCATACAGACCAATTTTACAGGGCTATGTATTATAAACCTACAAAATGTACAAGTAATTTGTACATGAACATTTTTAATGTACATGAACATTTTTAAAAATAAGATAAATAAAAATCTATTAAAAGTTTTAAGTTTATTAGTGGCCACAAAATATCTTTTTGTCCTTTTGTCCTTTAGTTAAAAAATTATTTGAGGAAGTAAGTGATAGAATGATAGATAGCTCAGTGATAGAGTGCCTACTTAGCACTACACCACACACACACACACACACAATATTTTTAATTATATTTTCTGAAACTTGGTTGTTAAATGTTTGCTGTAATGACTTTATCATGTCAATATTTATTTTCGTAGCGTAACACAGTCTTTACATCTCAAACATTGTTCCTCATGGTAATGTACACAATACATAACCATGTATCTGAAAACACATCATTAATGATAGTGGTTTTAAATTCATATTTCACAGTCTTCTCAATAATCCTAATATTTCTGGCTAACTGCTTGTTAGATCTGTTCAAGTTGGCACTATTTTTACCTTGTAATGTACTTGATAGAGATCTTGAGTCAGAAGACAAATGTTGACTATGACATTTTCTTTTTATTTGCTTGTTTTGTATTAGTTGGTATCATTTCTAATCAGTAAGGTTTTTGCATAAATACATTGAAATTATTATGTTGGGGGGGCAACATTGTAAGGCTAAGGATCTGCTAAATGTTCAAACTCTTGGATTATTTTAGGACACCCTTAGCTTGGATTTGCACAGATGGATATGGGCTAGGAACCACAACTTGCCAGAGAACAGAGCTAGGTTTTTGTCTACTGTAGAAGTCTTTAAACTGTCCTTACCACAGTTCAGGGCCAGTCTCTGACCTTCTTACATGGCAGCTCAGGTTCAAGAATATGAGATCTGGCCCAGGGATTTAGCTCAATTTTAAACCTCTGTTTTTACCTCTGTTTCCTTTCTGCTTCACTTTTCTGCAAAGAAGGGACCATGCTTGTCTTGCTCATTGTTCTGGCTCCTGCCTTACAAGTGCAAGGGCCCGGATTCAGTCCCCGGGTACCATGTACAACAATGCCAGGCAAGGAAATTCACACCCACCAGCAATCAGTGCCACATACCACAGTGCTGGGTGTGATGGCTCATGCTTGTAATCCCAGCACTCAGGAGGCAGAAGCAGAAGGATCACTGAGTTCAAGGCTTGTGTGGGCTACATAGTGAGCAGGGTCAGCCTGAACTACAAAGTGGGACCCTGTCTCAAAAAAAAAAAAAAAGAAAAGAAATGTGAGTTCTACTATACTGGCTCATTTCAGAATCTATACTACCTAATAGCCAACGTCCCATTGTTATGGTTTGAATATATACTTCAAAGTTCATGTGTTGAAAAATTAACCCCAACCTCATACCTGAGTGAGATTTGGAGGTGTGGCCCTTTGGGGTAGTAGGATCAGATGATGTCATGAGGGTAGGACCTCATGATGGATTTACTGGTTTTATAAGAAGAGGAAGAGAGACCCATAGCAGTAGGTTTTCTCTGCCTCACCATGAAGTAGTAGAGGTCCCTCACCAGATCCCAAGCAGATGCTAGCACCTTGCACTCGGACTAACTAGCTCCTAGAATCATGGTCCAAATAAATTCTTCTTGGTTAATTACCAATCCTCGGATATTCCAGTACAGCAACAGAAATGGGACTAAGACATTTGTGTAGCAACTCCAAGGCACAGCTTCAGAATTCTGGGGACATACTCCAGGAGTCATCACACAGAACCAAAAGCTGAGAACTTGCAGTCTGATTGTAGCTTTTTACTGGGTTATTTTTACCATCAGCACTGTTGCCTAGCAACCTATTTGGCATTTTACCTGTTCCAGCATTCTAAGAGCTGGAAAGGTAACACAAAGGTCAAGTTCTTATGTAGAAGAAAGTATTTGCTAACTCCTTACTCACACAAGTGTAGATATCCAATTTTTTAATGATTAGTTTAGTTAAAAGGAAAAGATACAGCCATTTCTCTAAAATAATTCATTTAACTAAGCACACAGCATACATCAAGATGCAGTTCTCCAGAAGTGAGCAAATAAGTCTCACTTAGCTCCCTAATCCAGCAGTCGCATCAAATGACAAAACAAGTAAACCTCTGTTTCCTTTCTGCTTCACTTTCCTGCGAAGAAGGGACCATGCCTGTCTTGCTCATTGTTATATTTCATTTGCCCCAGTGACTAGCATAGTGGCCTGAACATTTAAGAGCTTGATTAAACATTTATTAAATAAATAAATCATTCTTTTTTATATGGATATCTGAATATGCCAGTATAAAACACACCACACTGGGGAAATATGATATCAACATTTCTTTCTTTTTTTTTTTAGGTTATTTTTAATTTTTTTAATATTTATGGGTACACTACATATACGCATCATGATTGCACTCCATAATGGGGATTTGTACCAGTATAAGACACAACTTAATTCTCATTTTTTCCCATAGCCCTACCCACCCTATCGCCCCCCTATATACATAAAATTTGTTTCCTTACGTTTTTGTTACAATCTCATCATTTTTCCCCCTTCTCCCTATTTTACATTGAGCATTTTCTATTTCACAATATATAACATACAACGCTAGGACTCATTTACATCTTTATTTTGTCATACCAGAAAAAAGATGTGATATGTACCTATCTGTGCCCTATTTATTTCACTTATGAGGATATCCTCAAGGTATGTCCATTTAAGTAGAAATGATTCAAAGTTATCATTTTTTATGGCAGAGTAGTACTCCATTCTGTAGAAGAACCACAGCTTTTTTATCCAGTCTCCAGTTGATGGACACTTGGGTTGTTTCCAAGATGTAGCAATCACAAACTGGGCTGCTATAAACATGGGTGCACATATGTCACTGTGATATGAGTCTTTTAATTCTT
>PVIR01015227.1:0-38712 GCA_004026965.1 Petromus typicus
GCCCTGTGCCCATCAGCAGAACCAGGAGAATCTGAAACCAGGAAGGAGTGGACCCAGGAGGCCGGGACCCAGGAGGGTTTCTCCCCAGAGCTTGGCCAGGAGGGAGGCGACACCAGCGGGTGCTGGTTGGGCAAACCCACCGGGACCTCCGTCCCTTCCCCGCCCGACCACCGACCACAGCGCCCAGCAGGACCCCGGCCGGGACCCAGGCTGCTGACAGCCCCAGGCCCTTCTCGGAGGACCCAGCGCCCCTGGGAGCAGCAGGGCTGAGGATGGACCTGCGGAGCAGAGGCGGCAGAGGCCCGCCAGAGGGTCCCCACGCCAGGGTGAATCTGTCCCCAGAGCTCTTACCTGGGGACAGGACGGGGGACAGCTGCTTCCCGGGCCCTTATGCAGCAAACGGGAGAAGGAAGAAGGAAGTGTGGGTGGCCAGCTCAGTCCAGCTCCCTTTACCTGCTGTCAGGTGACCCACGGTGGCCTGTCACGAGCGGAGCCAACCCATCTTCTAGAAAAAATGTCAGCACGCCCTAATTTATGTCGTTAGCGGACGTAAGAACACGCAGATGTTCATGGACCCTGTCTGTGGCTTTGGTGAGGCACACAGGCGATGGGTCTACGAGTGCAAAATAGCTAGTTTTTGTTGTTGTTGTTCTAGGGATCCTATTCTGGACCTTGAGTTTGCAAGGCAGACACAGCACCACTGAGTGGACATTGAACAATCCATCCTCTGCCCAAGAAGTGCAAATTCTGACTGAAACCACCGCTTCTCGGAGTGGGTGCCAGGGGCCCCTGGGGTTCCTTGGAACGGTGGGTGGGAAGGAACGTTTGAGCAGAATCTCCGCTCCTCTACCTTCACCCCCAGCCCATCTCCTTCTGCAAAAGAGGCAGAAAAGCATTTCCAAGTGGACAGAAAAGTCTCCCGAGGGCCCCTAGTCAGTGAAGACCTGGGGACATCGAGGCCCCTGGGGAAGCTGCATCTTTACCAGCCAGAGAGGACGGCTGGGGCTGGGGCCGGGGCTGGGGCCGGGGCTGGGGCCGGGGCTGGGCCGGGGCTGGGGCGGGGGCGGGGCTGGGGCCGGGGCCGGGGCCGGGGGCGGGGCCGGGGGCGGGGCCGGGGCTGGGGCTGAGGCTCTGGCTGGGCCGGGGCTGGGGCCGAGTGGCCAGGGAGGCAGTGTCTGCTCTCCGCATGGACCGGCCCCGGAGGCGTAACACCGGGTGGCTGCTGAGGCCCAGGTCTGGTCCAGGGTGACTCCAACAAATCTCTTTGTTCCTCTTGCTCTTCTTCGTCCCCTCCTGAATCTTCTTGTTTTTTTCTATTTTTACCCTGTCTTTAGGGTCAAAGTCAGGACTTTGTGCTTTCACCTTGCTAAATCACCAGCCCCTCCCTCTTTCTTTTACTGCGAGAATTGAGGTTAATTAAGCCTAGGCCTTTGTCCCCAGCAGCATGCCCAGCCCTCTCTCCCTCCTTCCCACTCTCTCTTTCTTTCTCCCCCACTCTCTCTATAAATATATTATATATAAATATATAAAATACATACATTTATGTGTCATATATAATATAATATATAATATATAAAATATATTATATGTATATTATTTATTTATTTTTGAGATAGAATTTTGCTTTGTAGTTCAGGGTGGTCATGAACTCACAGAAATCCTCCTGCCTCTGCCTCCCAAGTGCTGGGAATACAGGCGTCAGCCACCACGATCCTCACTATGGTATATCGTATTGATTGCTGATGGGTGTGAGTCACCACACCGGCCACTGTTATATGTTATTACCAGGAATTGAATTTGAGACCTTCCACTTGCAAAGCAGGCACCAGAACCACTGAGCTAAATCCCCGGCCCTAGTCCTTTATATGTTTGTTTTGATACAGGATCTCGCTAAATCACAAAGTTGCCCAGGCCGGCCTTGAACCGACAATCCTCCGGGAGTGCCCGGGTGACAGGTGTGTACCACCGTGCCCAGCGCTTTCTTCTCGAGTCCTCTAGTTAACTGGAGAAAGGGTGGGAGCCCCTGAGCTTCCCGAGTCGGTGGGAGGAATTCCAAAACACGGGTTCTGAGAGAAGCTGATGTTAAACTGTGAGAATGTCCCTCTTCTAGAAATCACCTCTGCTTCTGAGGGTGGGCGGCTGGAGTGCTCTGGGCGGGCTGCCTGCAGACGCTTGACCTCATCTATTCAGTGTTCATCCCTCCACTGGCTGGGTTTCGTGTGACTTACTGAAGTATAAGTAATTGCCTGACAGTTTGGTGTCACTGTGTCCTGGGCCCTTGGCCAGGCACCCAGCTCCTGTGGGTGTCCAAGCCCTGGAGGAAAACTTCCTTATTTATAGCTGTTTGCAGTCTCAAATGTAGCCAACTCCTGGCCGTCATGAAGCACAACTGTCATCCCATCACTTGGGAGGCTGAGGCAGGAGGATGGCTGCAAGTTCAAATCCAGCCTGGGCTACGTAATGAGTTCAAAGCCAGCCTGAATTACACAGCCAGACTCTGTCTTGAAAAAACTGCAACAGGGCCGGGGAGTTAGCTCAGTGGTTCCGGCGCCTGTCTTGCAAGCGCAAGGGCCCGGGTTCGATTCCCCGGTAACCACATAGCAATACTGGGTGTGGAGACTCACGCCCAGCAGCAACCAGTACCACATACCACAGTGCCGGGCGTGGTGTCTCACACCTGTAATCCCAGCACTCGGGAGGCAGAGGCAGGAGGATTGCTGTGATGTGAGTTGGAGGCTGAGCTCAGGGCCAGCCTGAACTACAAAGTGAGACCCTGTCTCAAAAAACCTAAAAAAAAAATAAAAACTGCAACAAATTAAAACTTTTCCCCCCCCATCTATGTGTCTTGCTTCCTACCGAGCTCCTAGTCATTTCTCAGAGCTCAGCACACAGAGAACAACTTCCAGAAGCCCTTCCAGATGGACAATGCCTGCCCTCCAAGCCCGGGTCCGGTCTGTCCTCTGGGTCTGCAGCCGTCCCTGTCTCCACGATGATCCGGGCCTCACTGCGTCAGTCCCTCTGCTCGGCTGGCAGCCTGGAAAGGACACATCAATAAGAAATTGGGCCACAGCTTTTAAAATCTAAAGGTGTCTCGTGGAGGGCCGCAGGCTCTGTCCCCTTTCACAGTGTACCTTGTGTGTTTTTGCGCCGTGTCCCCAGCCGTGAGGTTTGAGAAGACAGTGAGTTTCCACTTTCAGTGTGACACGGCAACGCTGCAGGAGTCTCTCCTGCACTTTGAGCTCACGGCTGCGTCGTCTCGCTGTGTCCTGCAGCCGTCCTGCCAAGGCTCAGTCCCGTGTGCCTTCCAAGGTGTGACCCAAAGTCTAGTGGCGCCGCCGCTGCCGCCCTTCCGACCGGATGGAACACGGCTGTGTCTCAGTCCTCCTTAGCCCCTGGATGTGGCATCCCTCAAACTCTGGGCCACCAGGAAAGGTCGGGCTTTTGAGCTGACGCGGACAGCTGTGACGGCGCAGCTCACGATGGAGGGAGACTTAGGAACTGCTTCTGAAAGTCGGGGGACCATGGGTCGGGTGTGCAGAGACAGGGGAGGGCTTTGGATTAGATTAAGGGAAAAATGAACTCGAATAGCATTTAAAAATTGTAAACATCCACCTTTTGGTCACACTTTGTGGGGACCCGCCCCCGTTCTTTCTCACTGAGAGAGACGGGCAGGACAAGGTCGGCTCTGGGCGGGTAGCCAGCCCTCCGTCCGGGAGGTATCCTGGGGAAGGGGCTCCGCTCCACACCTCTTCTCCGATGTTCTAGAGTCGAGAGCAGCTGTCTGTCACGGGGTCATGCCAACAAGGTGCCAGCAGGCCTCCACCAGAGGAGGCTCCACCGACTGAGGCAGTGATGCTGTTGAGATGGGGGCTCTAGGAGTCCCCAGGAGCAGGAGCCATCTGTTACCAGGTCGGGGCTGGGGCAGGAGCAGATGCAGGAGCCCACCCTGCCTCAGCCTCCCGAAGATCTGGCACTGGGCCTCGGCCCCACGGCGGCGGATGCGGAGCAGGCCCCGGGACTCTGACCCTGGGCTGGACCGAGCCCCGGGCAGGCAGGGCTTCCACCCGTGCCGAGTCCTGGTGTGGCGAGGCCCAGGCCGTGAGGGCCACGGGGACCTTGAGGACCTGGCTCAGCTCTGCACATCCTCAGGCCCAGGTGCCAGCTCACAGGCAGCCCCATCCGGGTGCCCGCGCCCTGCCCTTCCTGTGTGTGCCACCTCACAAGGCAGCACACGCACCTCACCGTCTCTCCCCTCCTCTGTTTGAAGCCTTCTAACCACAAGTTCTGGGGACAATTGCATTCCTTACCGCACTCAGTTTTATGACCAGCTTTTTCCGGACTCACCTTGCTCACACAGCTGGGAAGCGGGCGAAGGTGGGGGTGCTGGGGTTTGAGTCCAGACCACCTGGCCCCTGGATCACGGCTGTGCCGTGTGGCTGGCGGGGTTTCCTGACCCTCTCTGGGGTCCCACAGCTCACCAGGCAGCTCCCCTGGCAGAGGGCTGGGCCTGGAGCCCAGAATGGGGCCCCAGACCCCCTCCTGTGGGCTCGGGACAAGCTGGGGCGGTGTGCAGGATGTGGCAAGGCCACCTGCGCCCTGAGCTGGGGGATCTGCCCCCTCAGTGCCCCAGGCTCCCCCGACCCCAGGCTAGTAGGTCACGGGGCTGCCAGCTGGGGGTGTCCCTGGAGACTCCCCAAGCTCCTCCAAGCCCCAGAGAAGGTTCCAGAAAGAGGGATAAAGAGGACTTCTGAAAGGATGTTTCATCCTCAGACATCATTTGCGGTTCAGGTGGTGACCACAGGAGCCCCCAGGGGTGTTGGCGGCCAGAGAATCCTGTGCCCCCCTTGCAGCACCCCCATCTGGGACCAGCCCTGCCCCAGCCTGCTAAGAAGCTGGGCCTGCCCACCTGGGCTGTCCCCCCGCCAGGAGTAGTGAGAAGGGCCCAGGTGTGTGGTGTGGGTGGCAGAAGAAGCTGGTGCAGGCCTGGGGTCACCAGCGGGCTCGCAGGGGCCTCTCAGGTTCCCCATATCCCCAACAACCGAGGGCCCCACAAGCTTCTTGCCTAGGCCGTTATACCTGGCCCATGCCTGGTTCTCCTGATTATTCACTGTGAAAGTGGGGAAACTGAGGCTGGGGGAGCACTTGGAACTTACCATGCCCCTTCCAACCCCATTTCCTTTGCAGTTCCTCAGTCAGCAGCAGCTTCTCCCAGCCTAGAATGTTCTAGAATATTCTAGACTGTTCCAAAATATTCAAGAAGCTTTTCTTTTCTTTTTGAGACAGGATCTTGCTTTGTGGTTCAGGCTGGCCCTGAGCTCAGCCTCCAACTCACATCACTGCAACCCTCCTGCCTCTGCCTCCCGAGTGCTGGGATGACAGGCGTGAGCCACCACGCCCGGCACTGTGGTATATGGTACGTGGTTCTTTTTTTTTAGGTTTTTTTTGAGACAGGGTCTTGCTTTGTGGTTCAGGCTGGCCCTGAGCTCAGCCTCAAACTCACATCACAGCAATCCTCCTGCCTCTGCCTCCCCAGTGCTGGGATTACAGGTGTGAGCCACACCTGTGGAGCCCGGCACTGTGGTATGTGGTGCTGATTGCTGCTGGGGTGAGTCTCCACACCTAGTACGGTATGTGGTTACCGGGGATCGAACCCAGGTCCTTGCGCTTGCAAGACAGGCGCCGGAACCACTGAGCTATATCCCCAGCCCCCAGAAGCTTTTCTACGCTGTCCTAATCCACCTGCAGCCCCTACGGTGGGGCACCTGGCTGGATTCTGGGCCCATTTGACCATAGAACTCTTGACTTCAAGAGTTTCGGACAAGAGACTTTGGTTTCTGTGTGATCTGGGGTGACTTCTCATGTCTTCGGGTCTCAGCCATCTGCAAAATGGAGCCAAGGCATCTTCAAGAGGCTGCGGTGACCTGGCGTGCGCTGGAGATTGAACCCAGGGCCTTTGCTCTGAGCTACATCCCAAGCCTGTATCTGATTTTTAATTGTGAGATAGGGTGTCACTAAGCTACTCAGCTTGGGGGAGGGCAAACTCACAATCCCCTGCCTCAGCCTGCGGAGTGCTGGGGACCCTGTCTGCGGGGACGGACGGAGGCAGAGGACAGTCATCCTATCTAGGCCTCAGTTTCCCCGCCTGTCAGGTTTTTCAAACTCAGCCTCTCTCAACTCATTGACACGGTGCAGGAGGGGTTGGGGGTCCCGGGTGACAGGCTCCTGGCATCCCTGTCTGCTGCCCGCCCCCGACCTGTCCTCACCCTAGGCCCCTGGCACGGTGGGGTCCGCCTGCCCGGGGCACCGCAGCCCCGCTGGGTTCACACAGCTTGAATTTCAGCCCCTGGTGGGTGAAGAGGTGGGGGCTGGACACGCTTCATTTTCCAATTTCTGCAAATAAAAACTGTGGGGCCGTGTTTTGTGAAGTGGAAAAAAACGCTATTGCAAAAGGCGTGTGAAAAGACAATAGGGGGTGAATTCCAGGGAACACGGGCTGGACAAAGAGGCCTTTCTCTTGCCGGGAAGGTTGGGGGCGTCCGCTCACACGTGTGGCATGAAGACTGGGAGAGCTTCGGGCTGTGTTTTTCAGGAGAGAAAAGCGAGGTGATCCGTGAGGAGGAGGAGGCTGAGAAGCACGCAGCTTTTCTGGTTGGATTTCGGATGTGTTTGGCAGTCGTCTGAGACACCTGTCTTAGAATAGGGCCGGGCCTGCTCTGCGGGAGCGAGGGACACGCGCCGCCCTGCCCCGTCAGCGTTCTCTGGAGAGCTGCAATTTCCTCCTTCCGGGGCTGTCAGCCTTGGGAAGCCGCCACCTGCAGGCACTCAGGCTGCCGGCCGACCCAGCACAGCCTGGCTCTGAGGGTGTAGACAGCCGGTCAGGCCACGCTGTGACTCAGACCCTCTCCGATGCCCAGACCTCAGGGCCAGAGCCCCTCAGCTGCCTCTCTCTACCTTTATTTTGAAGCATGCCCCCCGAGCCACACGCCCTGTCCCTTCCCTGGCTTCATTTGTGTCCTACTGCCATTAACCACCTACCAGACCACACTTGGTCTTTATTGTCTCTCCTGCCAGAATGCCAGCTGCAGACGGGACTTTGATCTGTCCCCTCCCCTTCGCGGTGTACCCTGAATGATGGCGGATATATGGTAGGGCCCGTAAACACATCTGGAAGCAGGCATGGTGGCACATACTGCCATGCCAAACGCTGGGAGGCTGAAACAGGAGGATCCAAACTCTGACTTAGTGAGACCCTGTCTCAAAATAACACAAAGTGCTGAGGATGGAGCTCAGTGCAGACTAGGCTCGGTCCCCAGTACTGCACGGGCCCCAAGCCCCCCAAACCCCACTGAATGAATGAAAAGCACCCCCCAGGTCAGAAAATCCTCCTCCGCCTCCGTCCCGGGGCCAGCCTGCCCTTCCTTCCCGCCCCTGCCCTGGCCCCGGTGTCCCTGAGGGGGCTCAGGAGAGTGGCATGGGTCTGGAGACGCAGGGTCTGGACAGAGGCGGGCGGCAGGCGCAGGCAGGCAAGGAATGCTCTGGCCGAGAGGATCGGATAAACAGACGGAGGATGTCGGCCGGGTGGGGGATGCTTTGAACCTCAGCTTGGCTGGGATGTGCGCAGAGGCAGGCCGCCAGCGGTGTCATCGACTAAATTTAGCCTCTGTTCCCGCTCAGCCCCACCCTGTGGGGCCAGGAGAGAGCCGGGGCCGCCATCCCGGAGTGAGCGCCGGAGAAGTAGCCGCCAAACTCCTGGCAGAAACCGGCGTGCTTCATCCTCCTGGGGCCCAACGTCAGGGTTACTAGTAGCGTTAGCCCCGAGTCAAAGAGAGAGTAGGCGGACACAGCAGACCAATGGCAGGGCCGGGATTTGAACCTGAGATTCAGGAACTATAGTCTCAGCATGGAGCCCTGAGGCTAAGCAGGCAGAGCAGTAAGTACTGGGGAAGGCCGGTGTGCACAGGCCCGACCTCTGTCCCTAGAAGTCCCTAGGGACCTCTCGGAGTGGGATAATTTTTTTCCTGGGGTTGGGGATGGTATGCCCTTCACACCAAGCATACCCCAGCTCTTTTTATTTTTTGAGACAGTGTCTCGTTAAGTTGCTAAGCTGCCCAGCCTAGCCTTGAGTTTGCGATTCTCCTGCTTCAGCCTCCCAGAGTTCTGTGATGATAGGTATGCACCACCAAGTCCAGCTACCTTTGGGCCTTCTAAGTAAATTCCCAAGAAACGCCTGGTGTTCCGATGCCTGGCCAGGAACTCAAAATACTCTCTTCTGCTCCAGGGAACGTCGAGAAGTAGATAGAGATGGGATTAACACTCTGCGGGGACACTAAGGTGGCCGTGTCTGGTGGTGCTCCCCTGTCATCCCAGCCACTTGAGAGGCTGAGGCGGGAGACTCCCAAGTTTGGCCCTGGGCCTAGTGACTTAGTGGACTTGGACTCAAAATTTTAAAAAGGTTGGAGATGGAGCTCAGGGTAAGACTTGTGCTTCTGTTCACAGCCCTGTTCCGAGCACCGGCGAGAACAGACTGACACCGACACATTCCCAGAGCCAGATGGGGCGAAGGCCAGTCACCGAGGCCACCTGGGAGGATGCTGAGGCTGGAGGATCCAGGGCTCAAGACCTCCTGGGTAAGTGTGAGACTCTGCCTGGAAACAGTGCTTTTCCAAAGGGCTGGGGGAGTAGCTCAGTGGAAGCTCGCCCCTCGGCGTGACCTCCCCACCGGAGAAGGAACGAGGCCCGTTACGGGCTGACGTGACCGCGGAGGGAAGCAGGCGTGCTGCGTTTGTACTTGACCTCAGCTGTGGGGCCGCCGCCCGGGACAGGAGGCAGGTGCTAGGGGCCGCGCGGTGGCGGAGGAGAGCCAAGACCCCGTGGTGGCTGATGGGCTTCCCAGGTGTGTTACTCCAGCTCCAGGCCACGCTGGGAAAGGTGTGGGCTCCGCCCACCCGCCTCCTAAGGGAGGACAGGATGGAGTGCGGGGGCGGGGACAGGAAGTGTCTGATTTGGGACAGAGGAAGAAGTGAGGCCTCCCCGCCACCCGCCCCTCCCCCCACCTGCTCCTCGCTGCGGAGTTGAGTGACCGGGGGTCGCCTCTGTCACCCGGCCTTGAGCCTGCTCTCCCCATTGGCAGGGGTCTGGTGATTGAACCGGGATGCTCTGAGCCGGACTCCCCTTATTTTTTGTTTCTGTTTTGAGACAGGGTCTCGCTCTGTTCAGGACTGGCCTTGAACGTATGGTGACCCTCCTGCCTCAGCCTCCTAAATGCTGGAAAGACAGGTGTGCACCGCCACTTCTAGCTTCTGACTCCTGGTAGTTCTCTCCTCTGAGCCATCCCGCGTGGGGCCCCTCACCTGGGGCCACTGAGTGTGTGGACACAAGGCTGAGCTACCGGTCTCCCTGGGCTGTCTGCCTGTGCGCCTTCTGATCTGTATCTAGTCACACGATCCCCTCTTCCTGTCGTCCCAGCACTCAGGAGGCTGAGCAGAAGGATCACCATGAATCTGAGGCCAGCCTGTGATATGGAGTGATACTTGCCTAAATAAATAAATAAATAAATAAAACAAACCAAAACCAAAAAAATAGAAAAGAAGGCTCTGCAAGCCAGGTTCGGTGGCATTCACCTGTCATCTCAGAACTCAGGAGGCTGAGGCAGGACGATCACAAATCCGCTCTGGCTCTGATTTAGTGAGCCCAAACTACAAAGGGCTGGGGACGTGCTCCAAGCAAAGGTCCTGGACCCCTTCCCAGCCCTGGGGGGAAAGGGTGCTGGAATCCAGCTTGGCACTCAGCAGGTGGCAAAACAAATGTTTATTTTAAAACTTAGGCAATTAAAATAATGATCTACCATTACACGCCTATTAGAACAGCTAAAATCCAGACCGCGCCACCGCTCAGCTGGGTCTGTGCGGAGCGGAGCAGATGTCCGTTCATGGTCCTGGGCGCCTGGTCGGCCGAGCTCCACACGGGAGCAGCCGCCACCGGCACCCCCGCCCCCCGACGGCCCAGAAGGGTAGCAACGCTTCTGCCCGCACAAGAGCCACCCCAAGATGTTCTGGCTGTCTGAGCGGAAAGGGCACAGCCGGGCCCTGGAAGGGAGATGCGCCAGGGAAGCACCGTGGGGACGTCGTGAAGGCACCAGGGCCTTTGCGCTGAGCCCAGGTTGGCCTTAGGCTCGAGTCACCTTCCTGCCTCGGCCTCCTGAATGCTGAGATTACAGCTGTGTGCCACCACACACGGCTAAATGCATGTTATTAAGTGAAGAAAAATATACCAATCTGAAAAGGGGACATGGTATATGATTCCAATTACCTGGCGTCCTGGGAGGAGCAAAGCAAGGGACACAGGGAAAGAGCATCTGCCACTAAGGGCTTGGGGCGGGGGGAGCGGTGACAGGGCGGAAGGTAGCCGTTTGCGTGGGCTGTAAGAACGGGGCGGTGAGAACGAAATGCGATCCGGCCGCTGAGCAGGCTGAGGCTGGGGCTCGGAGCTTCCCGGTCTCAATCCCGCTGTCTCAAGGGCAGAGGTTACTTGCCACAGGGCTTTGTAAATTAGTGGATAAATTAGGGGCAACGTCCGGGGAACAATGACCCAAACACGCCTTCACCAGGAGAAGCCTGTGGCGGCGGGGTAGAATATCACGCTGCCCGGAGACCCGGAGACTGCACCAGCTGGAGGAAGCCAGGATGTATCGCTGAGTGGGTGCCAGGCTGAGAACTCTGAATGAGGAGCTGGGGGCATGGAGGGGCTTCAGGGGCAGAAAAGACAGTAAAGCCAGCCGTTTAGTGCGAGACACTATGAAAAGGAGAACAAAAAGAAAAAGGAAAGGGAGGAGAGTGGGCCAGTCAGTGGCTCTGGGGCAGCGATGGGTGGTGGGGGTGGAGATTTACTTCCACACCGTTTGGAATCTGTACGTCTGTGGCTGGGTCTGTTTTCTCTATTAGGGTGAAAAAAACCATATATTTTAGGACGACCTCTATGAAGAGGGCCAATGAGTTTGTAGTTATTTTTTTGAGTCAGGGTCTTGCTTTTGTAGTTCAGGCTGGCCTTGAGCTCACTGTGTAGCCCAGGCCAGCCTCACATTCACAGCAGTCCTCCTGCCTCTGCCTCCCAAGTGCTGGGATTACAGGCGTGAGCCACCATGCCCAGCACTGTGGTGTGTGGTCACCGGGATTGAACTGAGGACCTTGCACTTGGCAGACAGGCTCAAGAACTACTGAGCTAAATCCTCGGCTGGAGTTTGTAGGTCTTAAGAGACTGGGGGAGGCTTGAAGTCCTGAGTGGGCAGGATGTGCCCTTCCATCCAGAGCCCTGCAGTGGCTCTTAGTGACCAGGCCAGGCCTTGGCTGGCTGCATGGGCCCCTATTGTTCAGGGCCGAGCGCCGCCCAAATTCCAGGAAGAGCACCTTGGGCGTGGGAAAGTGACTGCAGGGCCTGGTCCCGCTGGCTCCCCTGGGTTCTGGGACTCAGGCGTCAAGAGGGGGCGCTCTGGTCCCTCCCTTCCAGCGTTTCAAAGCTGTGACCCAACTGGCTCCGGGCTTGAGGCTGGTGCCGCCCGGACCCTCAGCTGAAGGCCCTGCCTGGACAGCCTGTCCCACACAGGCCCTGTCTGTGCCTGCTGTAACAGCCCTGGGCACCCAGCCACCCTTCCGTTGTGGGTGGAACCCTGGGGCTGGGCACTGAGCTGCATCCCTGGCCCTTTTGTGTGAGCCCTGAGTTTACTCTGTAGCCCAGGCGACCCTCAACTCACAGTAATCCTCCTGCCTCTGCCTCCTGAGTGCTGGTATTACAGGTGTGAGCCACACCTGGCAGTATCGCACTAATTTACAAAGTTGTCCCATTGAGTTGGAACTTGGGATCCTCCTGCCTCAGCCTCTCTGAGTGCTGGAATGACAGGCATGCTGCACCACACCTGGCTTTATTTGCTCATTTTTACCACATCTTGCTCCGCTCCAGACTCTGAGCCCTGATCATGTTTGCTGGTGCAGTCTGGTAGCAGAGGGTGGAGATGGCTTCTGTCCCTGCAGCCATTATGTCCAGGGCAGGGCCGGCAGGCCAGGGCTCACCTGGCTCTCCTGGAGACCCACCGTCCACCGTCCGTCCACCCCACGAGTCCATCAGGCCCTGCTGGTGATGGGCAGGACCAGGGGATGTGATGGCCGGGACCCAGCCAGGCCCCAGGGAGGTGCACATTCTACTCTCTGATGTTGGGGACGCTGAATTTATGGTTACAGGGAACAGGCAACCAGAACCAGAGGGCTGAGGAGCGCAGCTCGCTGGGTGGGAAAGGTGACACTGTCGCGAACTGAAGGAGACAAGGAGGGAGGCGCTGCAGGGGGTCTGCGGGGAGGAGCGGTCCAGGCAGAAGGCACGGCTATGCAAAGGCCCTGGGGCAGCACAGAGCCCAGAGCGGCCCAGGAGCTGGTGTGGCTGGGGCAGAGGGAGCCAGGGGCAGAGAGGAGGCGTGCAGGGGCGCGGGGCAGGGCCGGGCGGCGGGAGCCCCGAGGGCCGGGGGAGGACGGCGCTCGGTGCTCACGGGCGCCCTCTGGCGGTGGTCGGGAGGGCCGGCTGCGGGCTGGGAGCAGCCCTCGGCGTCCCTCGGGAGCCAGGGCAGGTGGGGTGGCAGAGGCGCCGAGCTGCTGTGGCCCGGCGAGGCTGCAGCCCACGAGGCGGCCTCCGAATCTCTGGAGTGCGGAGATGGCCGCGGGCCGCGCGGCCTCCTCAGGGCTGCTCCAGGGACCGCTCCGGCTCTGGCAGCCGCTCCCCTGCGGTGTGTTTTTGTTGCGAGGGCCTTGAGCCCTTGGGAACTCTTTCAGAGAATAACTCACTCGTTTGCAAACGATCGCTAATAACAGTAACGAACGGCGGCCTGGCAGGTGGCAGAGGCTCCCCTCGCCCCTCAGCGCCGCTGGGGGGCTCACCCACCCTATTTTCTGAGGCAGGCAGGGGCCAGCTGAACTTTGTCCTCCTGCCTCCGTGGCCTGCCCTGCGAGTGACGGCGGCAGGGTCCTCGCCAGGCCGGGCGGCCCTCCTCGCCTCTCCTGCGGCCGGCGACGCCCTGGCCCACCTGCTGGCCAGGTACGTCCCGCTGCTCACCGCAGAGGCGCCGGCCCTCCGTGTCCTGCTGCTGCAGTCTCGGTGCCTGGCAGAGCCGTCCTGGGGGGCGGGCTGGGTCCCGGGGGGCCCTCCCTCGGGCACAGCGGGAGAGCAGCTTCGCCATCGCCTGCTCCAGACCCCGGCCGGCCGAGCCGTGCGGGAAGGGCTGTGTCCACCTCGGGCGGCCTCTGGAAGGGCCCCACCACCCCATCAGCGGGGGCCGTGTGGGGCGGGGGTGATGTCAGCCCCTCACAACTGCTAAATGTTTATGGGTAAGGGGCCTGCATTCTGGGGCTCCCTGGAGCCTGGCGAGCAGCTGCCCCCTCCTGCCCCACGCTGGGCGGCCTGGGCTGCAGGCTGGGGACCTGGCAGCTCACTCCAGCCCTGGCGGCCGGCCCAGAAAGGGCTGGGTGGGCTGCGAGCCTGGGCCGCGGGCGGGGAAGCGGAGACTGGGAGGGAAGCTGCTGCTGGCGGTGACCTGGCCCCGCACCGTGCCCTCGGCTGACACCAGGCTGACACCAGGCTTCCGTGCAGGAGCCTGGGGCCCGACTGGGAGGCTCTGCAGGTGGCAGAGGCGGCTGGGGCAGATCCATCTGGAGGGGCTGAGAGCTGCTTCCTGTGAGCAGAGGGGCCTGGGAGGAAAAGGGTCAAGACAGTGGCTCGCAGCAAAAAGTGAATGGACTTGACTCCTGCACTGCTCTGGGGACGCCAGTATTGTCCTTGTCCACGTGTTCCCAGGCCAGGCTGTGGTGAGCGGAGCCCCCTGCTGGCTGCGGTGGGCACAACTCCTGCTGGTGGGCAGGCCCGGCCAGGGGCCCCAAGTGCAGAGGACGGTCTTTGTGGAACTCTGCCACATGGCTTCTGCCCATCTGCCAGCTGGCAGAGCGGGGGCTCAGGTGCCCATGTCACAGGAGGGCATGGTGGGGACTTGAACTCAGAGACTCCATTTTAATCCCAGCTCCGAGGCTTGGACAACCCCCGCCCCCGAGGTGACAGAGCTGGTGCCTGG
Organism: Petromus typicus; assembly: GCA_004026965.1. NCBI lineage: Eukaryota > Metazoa > Chordata > Mammalia > Rodentia > Petromuridae > Petromus > Petromus typicus. The sequence continues at coordinate 14,102 of PVIR01015227.1, forward strand.
TCCTTGGGGCCAGCACACACAGGGACACCTGTGCCCCACAGCAGGGGTCACAGAGGCAGGGGACAAGTGGTGGGCTGAGGACAGCGGGCAGGGACACAGGTCCCAGCCCTGTGCCTGGTTAGTCTCGGGGGCAGCCCAGCTGCCAAGGGAAACACTGAAGTTTGGCCTTCCACTGCCTGGCCTTCGGGAGGGCTGCAGGGACAGGACGAGGGCGGACATGCAGGGGACAGGGCTGTGGCAGTGCCAGCCCGCTCCCCTGGGTGGGGCGGAGCCCTGATTTATGGCCCTGGTGCAGGCTGGAGCCTGCTGCTTCCCTCCCGGCCGCCAAGAAGCCCGCGCCGGTTCTGGGGAAGCGCCGGGGGCTGGGCCCGGGCGTCGCCAGCATTCCCGGGCCACGGAAATCACTGCCTGACAGCCGGCGGGCAGGGCTGGGCAAGGATGGTGCTCTCCCAGTCACCTCGGACTAGCCCTCACCTGGCCCCGCAGTCCCCGCAGTCCCGCAGAGGGGCCCGCGGCTGCCACCGGGGCTGAGCCTAGGCCGGGCCAGACTGGGCCGGACCAGCCCGTCCCGCCTGGGCTCTCCGCTCCAACGCCCAGGAATTTGGAGCCGGCTCCGCGTGTGGGGCCCAAGCTGTTTTCCACACGCTGCTGGCACCCGGGCCAGGCCTGCGGAGGGGACGGCCCTGACCTGCAGCGGCGCTGGCCGGGACGAAGAGGGCCGTGGGCGGCGGGGCCCGGTTTCCACTTGCTGGTGGCCACCAGCAGGCCCCTGCCTGCCTCGGGAACAGGCTGTGGCATGAGGACCGGCTGCACCAGGCCAAGTCTACCTGGCCTAGCTGATGCCACCCCCTTGGCAGGGCCAGGCTGCATATGCCCGTGGCTTGCCGGGAACAAACCTCAGCCAGGGCAGCACGAGTGGCCTTATCTCCCTCACCAAAACCCGGCCAGGCCAGGGCAGGGCAGGCCCAGGTGTGCGCCCTTCGGCAGGTTGGCGCATGACCCGTACAGAGCACTCTGGATGCTGTCACGCACATATACAGTGTTTATTCGCAGACAGTCCAGAGCTGACAGGGCTACACCTTGGGACTCGGAAAGAGCTGCCACCCCTCCAGCTGGCCCATCTTGACTAGGGCGGCCGTCGCGCCCATGTACACACAGCCGCCGGCAGCGATCCCGTAACTGTGCACTGTGGACAGGGTGGGCGTCTTTAGAGACAGAGGAACAGGCACACCCGCAGGGCCGCGTCTGGGCTCCTCCACAGCAGGAGTCCAGGCTGCTGGGGCCTTAACTTGCCCCACACGGCCTTGCTCCAGCCTGGGAAAGGCCGCCACGGTCCCTCGGCCCCTCGCGGCTTGCCTGGGTTCTCCGGCCCCAAAGCCCCCGGCCGGGCAGGGCCACGGCACTGTGCCGCACCCTCCCAGCCTTGCTGGGGACTGGGGCCGAATGACACCTCAACTCCCTGGCTAGCTCTGGTGAGTGGGGCCAGAAGCATCAGCTCGCAAGGGCTCCTGCCTGACCACGCTGTGGCCCCCGCTGCCCGGGTGACCCTCAATTCCCACATCTGTGCAGGTGCTGAGGGTACAGCTCCTGGGACCTGTGTACTCAAGGGGGAGACACAGGCGGCCGTGCAGGGAACAGCGCTCTGTCCTCAGGGCCAAGGCTGGTGACAGTGTCCTCGGACCAGGTGTGGCAGCAGGATGGGGGAGCTGTGCTGGGGGAGCAGCATTCCAGGCAGAGGGCACAGTGTGTGGCAAAGGCCCTGGGGCAGCACGGAGCCTGGCAGGTGAGGGGCCGAGAGGGCGGAGGGGTGGCAGGGAGGGTGCAGCACCCCGTGGGCAGTGTGCCTTTCCCTGCGATGCACCTGCTGTCGGGGTGGAGCGGACAGGCAGGGGTCGGGCGGGCACTCACCGCGCGCTCCCAGGGTCAGGCCCGCGGCACAACCTCCCAGGAAGTAGTTCAGGGGGTCGTCAGGCTTCTCTCGGACCTGGGCGCTGATGCAGGACGTCAGGCCGAACACGGCTCCAATGGCAGCTGAAGTACAGGCAGCGGCACTGAGTTGGGCAGCCTCCTGGGCCGCGCCCTTCTGAGCAGGGCCCCCACTGCCCAGCGCCGGGCACTGAGGACGTCCTGGGGCCCCAGCAGCTTGGACTGTGGATGCTGGTGGGGGCTAAGGGAGAAGCGGGGCCACTGCGCACGCACCTGGACCTGGGACAAGCAACAGTACAGGCAGGCCAGGAGCCTGCCCACCTCCCACCAGCCCGCCCTGGCTCACCTGCGGTGAACGTGTACCGTCCGGCCCTGGCCACTCCTTCGAGGACAGAGCCCGGGGGTCTGTGCACCAGGCTATAGGCGGACGTGAACACACCTGTGAGGCGGGGACAGTGGCTGCCTCTCACTGGCACGACCCCTTGTGCCCGCAGTCCCCCCGCCCGCCCACCCTCCCCGCTCTGGACCTCTCACTGGCACGACCCTGTGCCCGCAGTCCCCCCGCCCGCCCACCCTTCCCGCTCTGGACCCTCCCAAGGTCTGAGCGTGAGCTCCCACGACCCCCTCCACCCTGCAGCCTTGTCCCTGTGTGCCCTTCAGCAGCTGCTCGGCTGCCAACGCCTCTTCCCCTCGCTCCTGCCCCTCTGCCCCCTCAGGTTCCCTGCTGCACTCCACTGTCCCTCTCCGCCCTCCCCCCAAGCGCTCTCACTGGCTCTGACACCCAAGGCCCTGGCAGAGGCAGCCACCCAGTGGTGCTGTCCCCGTGGCCGAGGCCCCCCCGCAATGGACCCAGAGGGACCTCAGGGACTCAGGGGCTGTATACCCTGAACACAGAGCAGGCCAGCGCCTGTCAGCCTCGGGGGCCTGCACTGGACCTGTGACCGTGCAGGCTCTGAGGTGTCCCCACCAACCACCTCAGCTGTGGCTCTGATCGCACCCCACCCCAGCAGCACCCCACCCCTCTTCCGGCCCCCCAGGTCTTCGGGAAGCCGGAAGAGGGCTGAGACAGCACCCTGCTGCACAGAACAGGAAACTGAGGCCCACGCATGTCAGAAAAGACCAGAAAATTGATCTTTTTTCTGCAGTTCTGGGAAACAGCCCCAAGAATTTTACAGGGAGATACATCCCAGAAGTTGTCCAGGCTGAGGGTGAACTTGAGATCCTCCCGCCTCAGCCTCCCAGTGTTGGAACTGTGGACGCACAGCATTACCCCTACTCGAGCTGTGGATCTTGTCTCTTCAAATTCAGGGTCCCTGCTTGGCCCTTAAAGGGTGGACAGTGAGGAGCTAGGTCTGGAGGCTGGGGAGGATCCAGGGTTGGCCCAGCCTACCCCCAGACACAACTAGGTTTACAGGTACCCCAGCTGGTAACCATTTCTTTTTCTCTCATTACTGGGGATAAAACTTACCGGTTCTCTACCACTGAGCCCCATCTGCCCCAACGCTGGGTTGTGCTGAAGTGGCCCACGTGGGACTCAGACTTAGGACCTTCCCGTGAGGCTCCTGAGATGGGATTACAGGCGCCTGCCTGGTTTAAAGTCCCTAACGGGAGGGACTCAGCCCCATGTAGGACCCCGTGGGCGCCTGCTGTCCCCTGGGGTAACTGCCTCCCTCTTCCCGATTCAATGACAGCACCGGCCCAGGTCGGAGTGGGTGCTGGGGTGTACCTTGCTGACTCGCCCATGTACCCTCTGCCCAGAGGGCACCGGACCAGACAGCCCCAGCACACGGGCTCTGCAGCACTGAGCTCGCCTCGCAGCCCCAGCCCTGCCGCCAACACCAGTGTCTATGCTGATGCCACTTCCTGCAGCCCGAGGCCGCTGCCCGGGCCTGTGAGGCGCAGGTCCCCTGCAATCGGCTCCGCTTCCTGCCCTGGCCGTGACTGCGGTCGCAGCACCCGGCCCTGGGGGCTCCCTGCTGTTGCTGGCTTCGAGTCAGCCCTCGGTACCAACAACTGGTGATGAGTAGCTGCTGCCCGATGAAGTGGGTTTCTCCTGTTTTGTTCTGTTTCTCTTTCAGTAACAGGGATGGAACTCAGCCCTTTTTATTTCAAAAAAAAGGTCTCACTGAGCTGCCCGTGTGCGAAACCAGTGATCCTGCCTCAGCTTCCAGAGTGCAAGGATTATAGGCCATGGCTGGCCAGCTAGGATGCTTGTAACCAACATGTGGCAGGAAAGATGCATGTGTAACACATAATATTTTAGTCTGCAAGACACCGTGGCGTCCAATTTCAGGTTGCAAATGGGAAGAATACTTTTAAGACTTCAACAACATTTATCTCAAATCCTAGCACTTGGGAGGCTGAAGCAGGAAGCATCGTTGTGAGTTCCAGATCAGCCTGGGCTACGTAGTGAGACTGTGTCTCAAAAAACCAGAATGAAACACTGTCACCAAGGCAAGAACTGATGCGACTCTCAGCCAAGCCCTTGTCACAGCCCACAGCCTTATTTCTCTGTCCTAGGCAGCCCAAACCCCTGGTTTCTCTGATTCACCACAGCTACTGCCTATGCCATTTAAAGCTTCCAACTGTTTTTAAAATTTATTTTATTTTATTTATTTATTTTTTTGAGACAGGGTCTCGCTTTGTAGTTCAGGCTGGCCCTGCGCTCAGCCTCCAACTCACATCACAGCAGTCCTCCTGCCTCTGCCTCCCAAGTGCTGGGATTATAGGCGTGAGCCACCACGCCCGGCGCTGTGGTCTGTGGTACTGGTTGCTGCTGGGCGTGAGTCTCCATGTCCAGTATTGTATGTGGTTACCAGGGATCGAACCTGGGTCCTTGTGCTTGCAAGACAGGCGCCAAAACCATGGAGCTAAATTCTCTGGCCCTATTTTATTTTTTGCGATACTGGGGATCAAACTCATGGCCTTGTGCTTGCCAAGCGGACAGCAGTACAACTAAGCTAAATTCCTGTTCCCAACTGGGTTTTTTTCAGACAGGGTCTCACGTGCAGTTCAGAGTTCAGGCTGGCCCTGAGCTCACGATGTAGCCCAGCGCAGCCTTGAACACACAGGAATCCTCCTGCCTCTGTCTCCCGGGTGCTGGGATGACAGGTGTGAGCTGCCATGCCCGGCACAACTGTGCCTTTACAGTACAGTGTCTAAGAATCTTCCTTCTCCACTGAGTCTGAGAAAGTCAAGGACAGTCCTAGACTGGGTCTGTGCCTACACTGCACCTCACCCTCTGTTCAGTGGGAACGGGAAGTAGGTAGAACGAGCTAGGTGGTGAGATACGGACTACTGCAGCTGGGGGAGGACCGAGGGCAAGATGCCTGCACTGTAACAAGCCCTGCACGAGGCATGGTGCCAGCTGTGCGTACGTTTTTATTAATCTGCTTTGTATCCCGGGCTGGCCTCCAATATAAGGTGATCCTCCTGCCTCAGCCTCCTCAATGCTGGGATTACAGGTGTGCAACAGCACAGCTGGCTCTTGTGACTGTTTATAAGACAGGAGTTTAGAAAAAATCCACTAGAATTCAGCGCAATAATACTTTCTCTTTTGCTAAGAGAGAATAAAACAAAACAAAAACGGACTGTGGGCCCACAAGGAACAGAGTTCCTGTGCCCTAGATAAACCCACACACCCTCACGTCCCTTCTGCGCCTACCAGGGACCTGGTGGCCACCTACAGGAGCCACGTGAGCATGGGGTGCAGATTCTTCTGGGGGTGGAGGGTCCCTGCTGGCCAGGGCTCCCATCCTGGGGAAGCCGGGCACCAAGGAGGCGCTTCTTCCAGGGAGAGGGCGGGGAAAGACGGGGCGGCCAGCAAGAGGAGGATCACTCTCAAGCCAAGGGCCACCCCAAATCTGACTTCCTCAGTGACTCCTCCTCTGGCACGGGTTCCCTCAAAGACCCTGCACCGACCTCCCCTCAAGAGGCCTCTCACTTGGTTGGCAGTGCACACCTAACACTGGCGCAGTTTCCCCAACAAACTTCCCACCCAGCGCTCCAGCCACAGGGGTGCGCATCCGCCTGAGTGCAGCGCCTGCCGGCCACCCCCTCACATCCCTGAAGGGCCTGGGCTGTGGGGGAGCACTTGCCTAGCGTGTGCAGGCCCCCATCACAACCAAGTAACCCCACTCCAGAAAGCCCCAAAGCCCCCAAAACCTCAAGTGGCTCCTGCCTCCATTCGTCCTGAAACATGATCACAGCTCACTGAAAAGCTGTGCCAGACGTTTCCTCACATCAGATTCCCTCAAGAATCTGCCAGAAAGCCGGGCGTGCCCGCAGTCACTGATGCTCAGGAGGCTGAGGCAGGAGGGCCGTGAGGTCCGGGCCAGTCTCGGCTACTGACTGACCGCCGGCCTCAAAAAAATAAGAGATGGGAGTGTAGCTCAGAAGTAGTTCTGTATGGAGTCCAGTGGTCAGGACTGCAAAACAGAAAACAACGGCCAGAATAACCTCCCGACAGGGACATCCTGCCTCTGATGTCCCCGACACCAGTCAGCTGCCAGGACCCCTCCGGAGACCCCAGGGACGCCCCGTCTCACACCCCAGACTCTCCCAGTGACACCTCCCTCAGCCACGTCTCCCCAAGACCCTCCCTCAGCCATGCTGAAGGGGTCCGCACGCCCCTGGAGCAGCTGAAACACCCTCGCTCTTCCCTTCGGTCCCACCCAGGAGAAGACAATAATGACAGTCTTACTAAAAACGGAGAAAGCAGTAGCCGCCACAACCAGCCGCCTCTCAGAAAACTCGCTTTCTGCCCCTCTCAGGAGATACAGAAGTGGCTAAACTACCCTTTCTGGATGGGCGTGCTGGCAACACCACTGGATCTCCGGTTCTGGGAGGCTGAGGCAAAGGGATCTCAAGCGAGCCCAGCTGGGGCAACTGAGCAACTTGTGAGACCCTGTCTCAAAAAAAGACAAAGTGGGCCGGGGAGTTAGCTCAGTGGTTCCGGCGCCTGTCTCGCAAGCACAAGGACCCGGGTTCGATCCCCGATCCCCGGTACCCACATAACAATACTGGGTGTGGAGACTCACACCCAGCAGCAACCAGTACCACATACCACAGTGCCGGGCGTGGTGGCTCACGCCTGTCATCCCAGCACTCGGGAGGCAGAGGCAGGAGGATTGCTGTGATGTGAGTTGGAGGCTGAGCTCAGGGCCAGCCTGAACCACAAAGCGAGACCCTGTCTCAAAACCAAACCAAACCAAACCAACCCGACAAAGTGGCTGGGCAGGGGGCGCAGTGGGAGAGCGCCAAGCCGCCGGTCCGCTCACAGCCCCGCCCTGGGGTATCCTCGGAGACCCCGACCCGCCTTATCAAGGGGGAAGTCCACCCACCACCCCGTGGCCCTAAAAGATCTATTCGCACCCCAAAACTCTCGAAGCTGCCTGACCCTCTCCCAGGCATCCCCAAGTAGTGATCCCCACGTTCCTCCGCTGCTGAGTCCCACAAGAACCATGATAATGGACCTGCTTCACGACGCACACCTCCCCTGGAGCCAGGCGCCCAATCCCTCCGCCTTCCCCGGACCTGGCACCCAGGGACCTCAGGCCTCTGTCCACCCGGGTGGCCAGACAGTCACCTGCACGTCCGCTTCACGCACACGAGAGCCCGAGGCCTCCAGACGCTCCATGACGAGATCCTCCACCCCCGACCAGCGCGGCCGGCCCAGAGACCCTATGACCTCCCGCCCTCCGCCCTCCGCGCTCCCTGCTCAGGGCTCGGCCGGCGCTCACCGACGGTAGTGCTGATAGCAGTGCTAGCGTAGGCCTTGCGGTGGCAGTCGGTGCCGTCCGGGATGTCCGTGTACTGATGGATAAGCCTCCTCGCCATGGCAGCTCAGGCCGGGCTCCGCTATGGCCGTTCCAAGGGCAGGCCACCACTGACTCTCGCGAGACTTCCGGGATGGCGCGCGCAGCCTCCAAGACTGACGGGTCGGCAACAAGTTCACAACTTTATTGAGCACTGCGGACAAATGACACGGGTCAAGCGCTGGCAATGGGAGGGGTCTGGAGAAGGGAGTCTAGGTGCAGCCCTGCCTCGGTTGATTCCTGAAAGGGGAAACTGAGGCTCGCCGCGATCAGTGAAGAAGCGAAGACAGATTTCGCTAGTCCCAACTGAGAGAGTCTTAGGGACAATTTGATTACTAGAGATGACTGACGGGTGCTAGCCAGGCCCATCTTCACGCAGCGGGTAAGGCGCGAGGCAATAAACGTCAGCTGATAAGAGGGGGACAACGTCGAGGTCGGGGCCTGGAAGGATGCTGCCGCTTTTACAGCCATCATCTGTAAGAGGCGTGGTCATGCATGCTCTGCGGCCCATTCCCAAATTGGAGTTAGAAACGCGTGCCACTATTTTGGGGTGTGGCTAGAATGGGGGCAGAGTTTAATGGGTCAGTAACCAATCCCAGCGCTAGGATATTAGCGAGCCGAGGTCGGTGCTCATCCTGCAGCTTGTCCAAGCCCAAAGTCGGACAGTCTCTTGGCTTGGGGGCGTGGCCAGAACCAGAGGCCGAATCTGACGGGAACTTGACCAATCAGGGACTATAAATTTGCCTAAACGGCTGGGCCGTACTTCAGGATGCCCCGATGACAGGGACACAGCTAACTAATCGCTTAGATCCAAGAGACCAGTAGCACGTTTCAGTGGGTGTGGTCAGGCTTGTTGTTCCCAGAGGTTCCGGCCAAAACTGGTGTTAGTTTGTATGTAAGGCGGGGTTCATCTGGAAGCTGTGACCAATTCCATTGCTAAAGTTTGAGAAGAGTGAACGCCGGAAGATGAGGCCAAATGGGGGCGTGGGCTGTCAAGATGTTGACCAATCTTGGAGTTAGACCGAATTTAGGGAGGAGTTTCAAGGAGCACGCAGCCCCGCCCTGGGGCAGGGCCTAGCAGGGACTGTAACCAATGAGGCCGAGTTCTCGCGGACCGTGGCCAGCCCGGGGGGCGGGACCGTGCCTGTTCCGGGCAGCCCAGGGGCGTGGCCAGGCCAGGACCGCGGAGGGGGCCATGTCTACTCCGCCTGCCCTGCAGATTCGCGAGGCGAACGCACACCTGGCGGCCGTGCACCGGCGCGCGGCGGAGCTGGAAGCGCGGCTGGACGCAGCAGAGCGCACAGTGCGAGCCCAAGCCGAGCGTCTGGCCCGCCAAGACCAGCTGCTGCGCGCCGCCCTAGACGAGCTGGGACGCGCCAAGGACCGGTAAGGCCTGGGTGGCCAGGTGGAAACCAGGAGGTGGGAGGAGACTGGAAAGCGAGGAAGAGCGGGTGACTGTGCGTGCATTCCGCGGGAGGGCAGACTGCTGGCAAGACTGAAGACGAAAGCAAATGCTCACTAGTCATAAGTATGGAAAGTTCATAAGTAGTGCAGATTTCTGACTTCCAACGGGAAATTAGTTGGTCTTGAGTGATGCAGAGACCACGACGTCAGGCATAGGCATTAGGAGCCATGGCAGGTTCTTGAGCAGGATCGGATCTCGTTCATATATATATATTATATATTAAATATATGTATATAATATATGTTATATATTGTATTTTAAACTGAAGATGCAACCCCTGGCTTTTGTTGCAGACCAGACAAGGTCTTGCTTAGTAGCTAAGTTGTGCAGGCTGGAACCCAACTTCTGCCTGTTTCGGCCTCCCCGAGTGCTGGGATTGCACACACGATCCATGGCACCGCGTGCACTTTTGAAGAGTCCCTGTGGCAGCTAAGAGTCAGAAGGGATGCGAGGCGGAGGGGTGCAGATGAGGAACATCTCCCTTGGGGCCACCTACCTAGATTCCTCTTCATTGAGCACCTACCCGGTGCCAGGCGCTGACCGTGCTGGGGCCTGAGGCACTGCCGAGGTTCAACACGGAGCACCAGGGCTGTGATGGAGGCAGCATCATGAAGCTTGTCCGGGAGGGAGAAGCCAGCTCGGAACAAATGACGGAGGCGCTGGGGAAGCTGGAGTGCGGGAGGAGAGGGCGGCGTGTGAGCAGCGGGCCTGGGTGTGGGTTCTGTGTGGTCTGCCTTTCTGCTGTGCAGACCACCTTCTTCTTGCTTCTCTTCCTCCTGCCCCTACCTTCCCACCTCTCTTCTGTTCCTCCTCCTCCTCCTCCTCCTCCTCCTCTCTCTCTCTCTTCCTCCTCTCCTCTCCTCTTCGTAGGGATTGAACCCAGGGCCTCACACATGCTAGCCAAGCATTTTATCCAGTGTGTGCTCCCCTGAGCTGCATCCCGGACCTTTTTGAGATAGGGTCTTACTAAGTTATCCAAGCTGGCCTCTCACTGGCCATCCTCCTGCCTCAGCCTCCTGAGTAGGGAAGTTTCAGGGATGTGTCATCTCACCTGGCTTAGAGTCTTAAGTTAAAAGGGCCCCATTCTCCTGACTAGGTCTGCTGCTCACTGCCAGAGTAGGCTCTGTCTCCAGGTCCTTCCCCTGGGGGCGGAGGGCAGGGCTGCAGAACAGGAATGTGGGGGAGACACAAGTGCCCCATAGCAGGGGTGGCCTTGAGATGGTGGTGGGAAGCTAACTTTCACCCACTCTGACGGGTACCTCGGGCGGGTCAGGAGCAGAGAGCAGCAGTTCTCTGCCTCCCTGTACCATGACTGCCCTGCCCTGTTTTGCCTTCCTGCCAGTGAGATCGAGGCTCTCCAGGAGCAACTCCTGACCTCCGAGGCTGCCGTCCACAGCCTGCAGGCCGCCGTGCACCAGAGGGATGAGCTCATCGGGCAGCTGCGGCCCCGAGCTGAGCTGCTGCAGGACATATGTCGCCAGCGGCCACCACTGACTGCACTGCTGGCTGCCCTGGCCCAGGCGGAGCGTCTGGGGCCCTTGCCTGACAGTGCCCCGGGTCATCCGCTTCCTGGTGGGCCTGGCCCTCCCCTCGCCAACAGCACTGGGGAAGAGGACGAGGATCATCTCCAGCCTGCGGTGTTCGGGACCACAGTGTGAGCCAGGAGCACAGACTCCAGAGGGGTGCAGACAGTCCCCCGGGGACTTCTGTCCAGTGGGGAGACCCCAGCAGAAGCAGGATCCAGGACAAGTGGCAGAAAATCGAAAATGGCCAAATTTTCAAACAGGCCACAAGCAGATATTTAACTAAAAAAACCTTACAAAAAGGGATTTTGAATCCATCACCCTTATTGAAAAGCTGGCAGTACTTAGGTAAATGTGGACTCTGGCTTGAACCTAGGCAGGGCCACTTAGCCAGGCTGAGTGTAAGCTCACTTCTCCCTGCTTAGGGGTCCATGCCCAGGTGCATATTTCTCAGAACTCTGGGGGGGCCAGTGACATCAAGTGCCTCAAGATGCAAACTTTTTTCCCTTTGGCCTGGATTCTTTTGTAGTTTTTTTTTTTTGTTTTTTTTTTTTGAGATAGCGTCTCACTATACAGTCCAGGCTACCCTTGAACTATGTAGCCCAGGCTGATCTTGAACTCATGGAGATCCTCCTGCCTCAGCCTCCTGAGTGCTGGGATGACATGCATGCACCACTGTGCCCAGCCCTTATTGTGAGTTTTGTTCCTTCTGGACCATCTCATACTCCAGAGCAAAAGCTTTTCCTTCTACCCCCAAACCAGAATGGGGAGCCTCAAGCTACATGGCCAGTTCGGCCTTCATTATACAGAGATACAGTCTTCCTCCTAGGTCTATATTCTCTTAACTCCATCCATCTTTCCCTTAGCCATTAATCTCCAAAGATTAGACCAGCGAGAGATGCTGGCTACCAGATCGCCCAGGAAAAAGCACACAGCCCTTAACGTTTTCCTGGTGGCATTCTGCCCCAAGACCTTTGCACTGGCCCTTTTTTGCCTGGAATGCTTTCCCTGATTCCCACATAACTCAGGTCTCTGCTTAAATGCCACTTTTGTCTGAAGCCACCCCTGACCACTTTAGTTGATGTAATTCCTCCCCCTACCCGACTCCAGCCCTATAATTGTTTATATTCTGTGTGGAATTCTTACCTCTCATCATTGGAATGGAAACTCCTTTAGGTCTTGGTCTTGGTCTCTGCCATCAGTGCCTTACACCTCCCTGGAAGGCCGGAAGGGACAGGATGGGTCCACGAGCCTGAATGAATCCGGGGGACCCTTTGGAGAATCTATTTTTTATTCCTTGTTTCTATGCTGCCCTTCCTGGCCCAAGACACCGTGGCCACTTTGCTTTTTATCAAGCCAGGGACGGAGAGATGCCCGGCCTGGTCGGGGGGCCAGGATCTCCTTCAGCCAGGAATGTTGGTGGCCGTCCAGAGCCCTCGGGGTGGCACTTTCTCCCAGGCTGGTATCTCACAGTGACCCCTCAGAGCAATGACAATGGCCTCATTTTCTCCTCCAGATGAAGAAGGGGGAGGTCTATTTGTACAGAGGGGTGTCGGGCTGGGGCCTGTCTGTGCTGGAGAATAAAGTGCACTATTTCTTGGTCTGGTCCTGCATTCTTTCTTCTGGTGCGCAGAGGCTGGAGAGGTGGCTCTTGTGTCATCTGTGGTCCCTGCAAGGTTGTGTAGGACGTGGGTGCCAGGAATGCTGTGTGCAGCATTGTATGTGATCTCTGTGGCCACTGGCAGACACGGGTGTCACTCGCTTGGCACCTGGCACCAGGAGACAGAAAGTAACCCTCCAGGTCTGGAGGTTGAGGGCAGCCTGCAGCCCTGTAGGGTGACTGTTGAATTTCTTTTTCCCCAGTACTGGTAACTGAACTCATGACTTTGTGCTTGTAAGGCAGGCATGGTGCCACTGAGACCCATCCCTGGCTTTTTGAGTTTTCCTTCCTATTTCAGGCTGGTCTTGAATTATGTAGTCCAGGCTGGCCCTGAGCTCATGGTGATCCTCCTGCCTCAGCCTCCCAAGTCCTGGGGTTACAAACCTGTGGCACCACACTTACCTTTACTTTTTTCTTTATTTTCTGCAGCATTAGGGATGGAATCCACTACTTCACACGTGCTAGGCAAGCACTTGCCACTGAGCTACACAACCAGCCCAGAGACTCTTTTTAAAGAGCCAGGCCTGGCCCGGTGGTGCATAGCCTGTTATCCCAGCCCTCGGAGGCTGAAAAAGGAGAGTCACTAGTCTGAGTCCAGCCTGGGCAACTTAGTAAGACCTTAGGTCAAAAAATACACAAAAGGGCTGGGGACATAGCTCGGTGTGAAGACCTTTAGATTTCATCCTTAATACTGTAAACTAAACAGAACGAAAATTGTGACTATATTGTATCTCACTTAGTCTTTATCTCGGTGGTACTGTGAAGCAAATCAGAGCTTCAACATGCTCGGTAAGTGCTCTACCACCGAGCCAGACCCCCAGCCATAGTTTACATTTTTCCATAGAAAAATAAAAATGGACACATTTGACACTCATTACAAAGCCACGTGGGGCTGGGTGTGTGGCTCGGTGGTGAGCACTAGCCCAGCCCACAGGAGGCCCTGGGTTCCCTCCCCGCACCACAAACAAAACAAAGAGGAACACAGAACCAAACAACGCAGTGTTTCTCTGCCAACTCCGAGATGCTGGCTCGCTGTGAGCTGTCAGGATGTCAGCGGGATGTCACTGGAGTTTCTCAGAGCCCATCGACGCATGGCGCTCGTCTCCGTGTGCAAAGATAACTCCTGGCCACACGACAGGGCTGCAGCTATCCCCAAAGGCCTTCGGTGTCCCTGGCTTCTCCCAGACAGGCCCTTAAGCATGTCGCCAGCGAAGCCCAGGTGGGTTCCAGGTCCTGGGAGGCGCTCTGGCCTCGGCCTCTCTGCCAAAGCCCTCTGTGATGGTGGCCTGGCTTGCTCCTGGCCACATGAGTTCAGGGCTGTTTCTCCATTTGGAGCCAGCAAGGGGCATTTGAGGGCTGAAAAGCCAGATCTTCTGTTGCGAAATCAACATGGCCCCACGACGGAAACACTGACTGGCTCCCAGGTCTACCGGAAGCAGCTCTGTCCCTGAAGGCCCCTCCTCCTCTTGAAACTGGCCGAGACCTGGGTTGGCGTCTGTGGACTGTGACAACCCCCGGGCTGGGAGGTGCCAGGACCTGGGCAGCTATAGCACTGCTGTGCTGGCCCGTGAAGCTCAGAGGGAGAAGCAGCTGCCCTGGCTCGCAGCAGTCGGCAGGCCTCGGGGAGGCTGCTGGTCCTGCTGGGCGGCGACACACCTTCCCCCAGGCCACCCCAGGCCTCCGGGTGGGAGGAGCCAACAGGTCCCTCTCAGCACCAGCACCGGCAGTTAAACGGGCCCCTCCCAGTCTCCAGGGCTGCCTCCCTTAGCAACCACCTCTGAAACAGGACGCAAGGCCAAAGCGGGGCAGGGCCTTGGAGCAGGCAGAGGGGTAGAGGAGCGCTAGGCTCAGCAACTGGCTGGCCACACGGCCTACCCTGTGGGACTCCGGCCACCCTGCTGTGCAGAGAGCAGGCCCAGCATGGACTCCGTGAACGCTACCATGGAGAAGCTGCGGGCTCAGTGTCTGGCCCGGGGGACCTCGGGCATCCAGCGCTTGGCCAGGTGAGGGGCTGTTCTTGCTTCCCAGACTCCAGCACCCACAGACACCATCCAACCGCGTCCCCTCCCGCAGGTTCTTCCGCCGCCTGGACCAGGACGGGAGCCGGTCCCTGGATGGCGCGGAGCTGCAGCGGGGCCTGGCTGAGCTGGGGCTGGCGCTGGACCTGGCAGAGGCGGAGGCCGTGTGCAGGCACTGGGACCGCGACGGCAGTGGGACGCTGGACCTGGAGGAGTTTCTTCGGGCGCTGCGCGTAAGGCCGCAGCGGGGTGTCTGGGGACGCAGGCCAGTGAAGGGAATGTATCCCCGAGGTGAGGCGCCTGTCGAGGTGACACCCTGCTTCTGCCCCAGCCCCCCATGTCCCAGGCCCGGGAGGCCATCATTGCGGCTGCCTTTGCCAAGCTGGACCGCAGCGGGGACGGTGTGGTGACAGTGGATGACCTCCGTGGGGTATACAGTGGCCGCAGCCACCCCAAGGTGCGCAGCGGGGAGTGGACAGAAGAAGAGGTGCTGCGGCGCTTCCTCGACAACTTTGATGCCCGCGACAAGGACGGGCAGGTGAGTGCCACGCGAGGCCCCTCCAGAGGCAGCGGCTGCCGGCCTCTCACAACCCGTGTCCTTGCAGGTCACCCTGGCGGAGTTCCAGGACTACTACAGCGGTCTCAGTGCCTCCGTGGACACAGACGACGAGTTTGTGGCCGTGATGACCACCGCCTGGCAGCTCTGAGCGGCAGGCCCAGGAGCCCTGGGGCCTCCTCCTGGGGCAGAGCCCAAGGGGACACAGCAGGAGGGGGGCTGGGTGGGAGGGCTGAAGAACCGGCCAGACCAGTCTCCTGTGAGCTCCGGCCACTGGCTTAGGACCCCAGGGACAGTCGTGCTGCCCTTCCTTCCAGCCCCTGGCCCCAGGAGGGGGTCAGTCTGGGCAGGGGCTGTGCGGGGTGGGCTTGGGGAGTCCATCTGCACACCTCCCCAGGTGTGCGGTCCTGGGGGGGTCCGGGCTGGTGGGCGCCTCGCCTTGGTAGGTGGCGATGGGCTGGCCTGGGCTGTTGGCTTCCTGAGGCCTCCTGGGGTATGCAGGAGGCCAGGATTTTAGTTAAAAGTTTTAATGTAGTTCCCAAATACATTTCATATGACAATCTTACATAAATGTTCCAAAACACATGGGCATTGTCTGGTTTTACTTGTCACTAGTTGGCTAAGGCTTAAAGCAGAAAAGTGTGGCCGGATCTCCCGGACGGCCTCGGGTGTCCTCCTGGCCCTGGGCTGGGGGGCACAGCTGGGTGATGAGGCCTCTGCCCTCAAGGGTGGGACTGGGCCACTTCCTCTTCCATCCCAAGGTGGCCTCCCTGCCGGGCCTAGCCTGGTGCCAGCACCCATTCCCGGCACGGCGTGCTGGGAAGGCCTGTGGTCCTGCTGTGGGCTGGGCCCTGTCGCTCTGGGCAGGCCCCTCCGCCTCTCCCAGCGGCCCCCACACGCAGGAAACAGGCGATCACGTGACTCGGACGGAGAGCGAGAAGCAGGGCCCGGGGGACACCCAGAGTCCTGTGACCTTCTTCTGGAGCCCTTGGTGACCATGCCTGGCCTGGAGGTGGCCCAGTGTTGTGCCTGCTCAGCACAGCAGGGCATCATAATCCAAGAAACCAAAACCAAAGCCTTTGGACATTAAAAAAAAATAAGATCTGTAAAATATAAACCCCAAATCAGAAGACGGGAAACCGGAACAAGAGAGTAGTAAACAGCGTCCGGGGCCCAGTGTCGACGCTCGAGGTCCCGGGGTGCGCGGGGACCACAGGAGGGAGGGCAGGAGGCGCGCGGCGGGGAGGCCGGAGGCTCAACACGCAGGTGAAGGAATCAGGTCTCCGGTCCAGTGAGAAGCTGTGACAAGTCTAATGTGCCATTTCAACTCAGGGTGGGGAGGAGCGCTCTCTCGCTCATCAATATGATGAGGTTTCGGTCCCAAACCGCACCCAGGCAGCTCAGAGTCTGCTTTGGAGCGGGCGTGGGGTCCAGGCTGTGGCTCCGGCCCGGCCAACGCTGCCGGCGGGAGGTGGGCGGCCACAGACGCCAAAGCAGCAGCCTCTGTGCAGTGGTGCCTCCGCTATGTGCTCCCGGGCGCCTGCCCGTCCCCTTCCTCACTGGTACCTAGGGGAAGAGATTGATGTCACTCCAGTCACCAGCCAGCCAGGGGGCACCCTGAGACCCTTGGGGCAGCGCCAGCCACTCACCGGCTCCGGGGGCTCCTGAGGGGGCCAGCAAGTCGTCGTCACTGTCGTCCTCGTTGGATGGGGCTCCGGGCTCAGGGGCAGGGGCCTGGGCCTCCTGCTCCTGCTCTACACGGCTGCGCAGAGCCAGGATGCGGTGGTGCAGGGCCGCGTACAGCTGGCCTGTGTCCTTGGAGCTGGCCTGGGGAACAGGGCTGTGAGGGGCCAGTGCGGGAGCATGGACATTCCACCTGCCACCATCTCCCGAAAGCACGACCTGCTGCCCTCCCTGGAAGGGTGCTGGCACCCCCAGGATGGGAGGGGCCAGGGCACTAGGCCAGGCAGGGCCGGCCTGGGGTGGAACACAGAGGTCTGTGTCGGAACAGTATGACCGTCACGCCTCCACGTGACCTGGGACCCAGCTGAACACTCACAGGGCTGTGTGCCCTGAAGGCGCCACCAACCACAGCCGTGCCTAACTGCTTCTGTGCGCCGGGGGAGGAGAGAGCAGGGAGTAAGAGGCGACACAGACAGCTGGGGACTGTACCCAGGGTGGGGGCCCTTCCTGTCTGTCCCGCCTGACAGGGACCGAACTCACTTGCAGTCCGGCCCCACACTTTCCCCAGAGGCTCCCTCCTGCAAACTTCCCAGCTGCTAGATGTCTTGCGGGGTTTGATCGGCACTGGAGACACGGCTGGCCTCCCTCCCTTCCATGCCAGCCAGGCACCCTGGTGACAGGACTGCTCTTTCCTGCCCGCTGGCTAAGCATGCTGGAACACATCCTGGGCGGAGGAGTCAGGTGACAGCACAGCCCCTCACATCCCAAGAAGCCCCATCTGGCCAGTGCCACACGCAGCAGTGCCTCCCTGCTGGTCTGGGCCCTGGGCTCACCGAGATCAGGAAGACCTTCACGCCCTGGTCCTCGGTGTCCATGGCCGTGATGCGGATGCTCTTCTCACTGGCCTTGTCGATCTGCATCTGGGCCCACAGCTTAGTGTTGAGGATCAGCCGCAGGCTCCCCTGGGTCCGCATCACTGCAACCAGCAAGGTGCTCAGCGGGTGGCTGCCTGCCCCAACCCGCGACACCTTGCTCAGCTGTGCATCCGGCAGGCCCAGGACAGCGTGTCCCAGGGAAGGGAGGGTAGTTGGGCACAGGCCCGGGCTGGACGTGCCACGCTGGGGCAGACTTGCTCTGCTGACTGCCGCGCAGGCCGAGCCCTGGCCCTCTAGTTTCCTTGGGACAAAGGGGGGCAGTGTCCCTGCTCACAGTTCCTGCTGATACAGACACGCAAGGTTGTCCAAGGGCAGCAGACCGTGAGGGGAACAGGTGGCCCTGCCCCCCTGGGGTGTGATGTCCACCCTGCCAGGGCCCACAGGCCTGCCGTGCCCACACCCTGAATGTGGCTGGGCACGATTTCCCTTCCTGCCTGGATGTCCCCTCCAGAACAGGCCTGGATAAGGTGGAAGTTGTCGTTCTGTCAAGGGCCCAATGGCTGGGTCGCCCCATGGCCTCATCCCTGGGCCAACTACCCGCGTCGGAGGCTGGGGATGAAGGGACAGTAAGGGCAGGAGGCATCACTGCAGCGGGCCAGACACAGGGGTGACGAGTGTGGCACCTCAGTCACACACAAGACACAGCCTCTGCTCAGAAGTGTCTGATTATTTCCAAGAGAAGGAAAGAGAAAACCCACGATGTCCATGGACCAAGGAGAGCAGCGCCCAGCCTGGACCTTCCTGTGTCCCTTGCCTCTGTCAAACCCTGGGACGGTTCTGAGGCAAAATGTGGAACAGCAAGGCCTTGAGAATGTGGGCCCTGCTAGGGCAAACCCTCAACTCCGTGCAGGCCAGGAGCGCTGTGGCGAGGGACACACGGAAAAGATGATGTGTACAGTGGACGTGCACACACACGCTTGTGCGTGTGCTGCTCCCAGTGTGTGGGAGTGTATACTCACTTTTGTAGCAACTCTGCTTCCTCTTTTTCTTGGGGAGGGGGGAGCAGGGTCTCACCCTGTGGTTCAGGCTGGTCTTGGCTCACTATGTGGCCCAGGCAGGCCCCACCCCCGCGTGACCCCCTTGCCTCGGTTTCCTAAGTGCTGCGATCACAGGCCTGGGCCACCTCGCCTGGCTAGCCAGGCTGCTTCTAGAGTCTCATGTACAAAGATAGCCCTAATCTTGTTATTCAGTAGTAAAAGTGAGCAAGCAAACGAGGGACAACTGAATGTGGGTCAGCAGCGAAAAGGCCAAACACTTAACTTCCATTAACTCTGGTACCGAAGCTTTCAGAGATGATCGCTACCTTAAAGGAAACCTGAGCACAGGGAACTGCTCACGAAGCAGCAGGTGAAGAGACCAAGACCCCAGGGACCTGCTTCCTTAGGAAAGGCCCCGGACAGTGGGTGTGGCCAGGAGGCTGCTCTCCTCAGGGACAGGGGAGCGTGATGCCCTCTGTCCTTTCTAGCACGGAACAGTCACCTCCACTGTAACTCTAGGAATGAGAACAGCGAGCCGCAGCCTTTCAGAGGCTGGCTGCGGCAGGCGCGGCCTCTGCCACGGCTCCCGGGCACATCACACTTCCTGCCTGCTCACTGCTCACACTTCAGCCCAGCCCTGCCGAGGGCCCGCCATGCCCACCTCTGGGGCAGCTCACCGAGTCGGGACTGCAACGCTCCATCATCTGCTGACGCCATGTCGTTGAGTCTGAGCAGCCCTCGGCCTCGTTCTACCCATGACTGTGAGGTCTTGTCAAAGACAAACAGCTTGCACTGGATCTACAACACATGAGGTGGTCCCGGGTGAGCTGCTACTGGGGACGGCACCCTGTGTCTCCATCTACTCACCAGGCACAGCAGGGCTGACAAACAGCCCGGGCCTCAGGTGGGCCGTGAGCCATTTTATTTTATTTTTTTTTGAGACAGGGATTTGCTTTGTAGTTCAGGCTGGCCCTGACCTCACTTTGTAGCCCAGGCCAGCCTTGAACTCACAGAAATCCTCCTGCCTCTGCTTCCCAAGGGCTAGGATTACAGTGTGAGCCACCACGCCCGGCACTGTGGTGTGTGGTACTGCTTGCTGATGGGCGTGAAGTCACCATGCCGGCATTGTTGCATGTGGTACTGGGGATCGAACAAGGAACCTTGCACTTGCAAAGCAGGCACTGGAATCACTGAGCTAAATTCCTGGCCTGCCATGAGCCATTTTAAAAGTGGCACTACCAAGAGATCAAACCCCAAGGAGATGTCACCTCATACCGACAGGGACAGCTATGACCACAGGCCAGTGATGGCGCAGGGGACGCTCCGTCCTGCTGTGCACTTCACAGGTCAGCGCGGTGCGGACACAGCCTCCGAGTGCAGAGTACTGGGTTTCTAGAGCCCCGGCATCGACCCGAGGACTGTGCAGCAGGCGTCTGCACAAAGAGGCGAGCAGCAGCCACAGCAGCGTCATCTGTAATGTCCCTGGAGCCACGGCCACACAGCAGCTGACAGAGGGACACACAATGAGGTCCGTCCTCACGCTGCCAGGACAGGAGTAGGGCTGTGACAGTCAACCTGGCGTGGAGGGAGCCTGAGGATGCCGGGCTCAGTGAGACACCAGACACGCACGACACAACATGGGCGCCCCGGACGGGAAATGCCCAGGACAGGCGGTTCTGCATGTGGGCTGCAGGGAGCCAGGCTGGGGAGGGGACAGGGGACTGCTCATGGGGACAGGGCTTTTTAGGGAACAAACAGTGTGCATTACTACTCGCAGAGGCTGGGGTGACTCTGCAAACACACTAAACCTGCAGAGCTGCTCCCGGCAGAGGGTGAACTGCAGAGCGTGTGCGTCCTCTTTTAAGCAAGCTGTTCAGCAGCAGAGGCTGTGTGTGAGCTAGGAGGAAAAAGTGCAACTTCTCCAGCCAGTGGCTTCCCACACAAAGACAGCGAGAGCCAGTGAGGAACGCAGTGTGGTGGCACACACCCGGAATCCTGGCACTTGGGAGGCTGAGGCAAGAGGATTACAAACTCAAGGCCAGTCTGGGCAATGCAGTGAGACCTTATCATATAAAAAAGAAAAAAATGTCAGGCATGGTGGTACATGACTGTCATCCTAGCACGTGGGAGGCAGAGGCAGGAGGGTTACTGGAAGTGGCAAGGCCACCCTGGGCTACACAGCAAGACCCTGTCCCAAAAAACAAAAATAAAAACAAAGCAAAAAGTCCCTAAAAATCAAAACAAAAAAGCTACTTATGGATCGGGGAACAGATCGGCTGGCAGACACCCTCAGAGGTCTAGGTGGTGAGACAGGACACGTGTATGCTCTGGCACTTGGTGGAGGGTGATTGTGCCGCCCCTTCTGGGCTGCCCTTCCAGTGGCCATGTAGGACACCAGCGCCAAAGTGAAGCAGACGCTCGTCCTGGCTGAGCAGGAAGGATCGTTACACATCTGTCAGAGCCCTGGCTCCGACACAGCCACCGGAAACTGGCGCCAGGGGTGGCCCCACTCCTGGCCGCGCTGTGTGGGGGGCCAGGGGCGCTCAGAGCCCTACCTGGAGCACGTTGCTTTCCGCCTCCTCCCCGGTGATGACCTCCACCTTCTCCAGCAGACACTTCCGTGCCGTGGCCTTGGTGTAAGCGGCTGCTGACTCAGCCAGGGACTCTGAAATTGTACTGGCTAAACGAGACGGACTATTTGGTAAAGTGTAAGGACACACCTCCCAGGGATGGGGCAACCCCGGGAACAGGCTAGGGTGGTGCAGCCCGGGACGCCATGCAGCAGGGCAGAGGTGTGCAGACTCCCTCGGAGGCCGGAGGCCTGCTCGCCCAGCCACTGCCCTCGGGTGGTCCTAAGTCCCCAAGTGGCTATCACTGCCACGTATCAGCACCACTGCTCCAGAGACGGCGCAGGTGGACATGGGCCTCCCTCCACACTTGTCCCCCACGAGGCACACTGACCCTGATGTACCTTTTTCGGGGGTGGCCTCCTGGGAAGAGCACTCGGACCCGGACTCAGCAGCTGTGTTTTCCCTGCTGGCATCGGAGCTGACCTCATTCAGCTTGGGGGGGCTCTGTGGGGACACAGCACAGGGGAGGCGGAGCGCTGGTGAGGCCGCAGAGCAGAAGCCCCAGCAGAGCCCACCTGTCATTACTGGGCTGCACTCTCACCCCTACCCCTGGCGAGAGAGGCTCATGCAACGCTGCTGGCCAGGACAAAGGTGCAGGGAAGCATCAGGCGGAAAAGCCTGGCCACAGGTTCCAGGCAGTGCTGTCCCCCCATCTGGAAAGGGCTGAGCCAGGGCGCAGGAACAGCCTCTGGGAGACTGCCTGCCCACCCCCCGCAGGCCAGGCTCTCTGCCTTCAGGGGCCTGGCCACAGTGCAGTCAGTGCAGGGCTGCACCCTGTCTGCTGGCACGGATGCTGCCATCCCACAGAGGGCGGTGCTACATCAGCAGGGAACATGGAGGGCCTGGCCCTGCTGGGATGTGGCCGAGGGAGGAGGCGAGGACCACAGTTCGGAGCCAGGGCCAAGGGACGCTTCAGAGAAGGTGGAATGGCCGGCACACAGGCAGCCCCGGGCTAGCAAAGCCAAGGGCCCATCTCTGAACAAAGTCTGAGCAGGGCCTCTTCTTTCTTCTCTTTCTTTTGGAGACAGGGTCTCGCTTTGTAGTTCAGGCTGGCCCTGAGCTCAGCCTCCAACTCACATCACAGCAATCCTCCTGCCTCTGCCTCCCGAGTGCTGGGATGACAGGCGTGAGCCACCACGCTGACCGGGACTGTTGTATGTGGTACTGATTGCTGGTGGTCGTGAGTCTCTACACCGGGCATTGTTATATGTGGTTACTGGGGATCGAACCCAGGCCCTTGTGCTTGCGAGACAGGCGCTGGAACCACTGAGCTAAATCCCTGGCCCAGGGCCTCTTTTCTGACTGCTACTCAGCAAAGGCCTGACTTTCTAGGAGACGATGCTTGAGCCACATGCCACATATACCTGATCCGAGACAGTGCTCACAGACAGGGCCACTCACCAGCACACGTTCGCTCATGTTCTGGCCAAACACGAACTTGTTGCTGGAGGCGTCGGCACTGTTGGTTGAGTTCTCTGCACTGCAAAGGAGACGCACGGTGAGTGAGGGGCCCACAGGTGTGTGTACCGTGGGCAGGGCTGGCAGACGGGACTGGCAGGAGCAGCTGGATTCCCTCTGCCCAACCTGGGCTGAACACACTAAACAGGGGAAGCTTCAAAGCAGGTGGAATGGCCGGCACCCTTGGCACCGCCTGGCACACAGGATGCCCCCATACCCCACCTCTGCCAACCTGAGGAGCACAGAGGTCCCTAGGCACCCATGCCCAGGCCAGTGGGAGGCAAAGGAGCCGACACTGCCATCAGTTCTGCTCTGGGCACAGGGGCTCTGAGAAGCTGGCTTGCAAAAGGAGGGTGAACTCTCGCAAGGCTTGAACTCCACTCCTGCCTCGGGTCCAGCACAGCCCAGGATGAAGGTGGCCAGGTGGGGTGGGGAGAACCTGGCTCAGGCCTGCATCAGGGCTGAGGGCAGCCCCGGGTCCCGACACACACCTGGAGCTGATGTACTGGAGGAAGTAGTTGGTTGCGGCTGGCGTTTCGGAGCTGGCGTGTCCCGTGTCCTCCATGTCGGCGGTGTCAGTGCTCTCGTTTATTAGCTGGAACAGAGCGGTGGGGTAGGTCACTATGGCCAGGCCTGTGTGGCGGTGCACTGTGTGGCAGGGAAGTGGCTGTAGCCATTGTGCCACACAGTGCCTCCCACGGTCATCATACAAAGCCAGGCCAACAGGTGCCAGTGAGCCCCTCCCGGCTTGTTCCAAAAGCCACATTAAACATGCACTCAGGAGCGTCAGTAACAGAAACACTCAAAACCCGGCCTGAGGGTGTCACACACGACAGTGCCGGTTCTGAGGGGCCGCTGCTGTGCGAAGCCCGGGACCTACACAGGGGCTCCATCAGGCTCCCTGAGCTGTCAACAAGCCAGCGAGGCTCACAGCCCTTCCTCCTCAGGGCGGCTGGTCCACGGGACACGGCAGGACCCACTCCCAGGTCGCGCCTCTGACATCTTTAAGACAAGGATCCCAAGCTAATGGGCCGGACTCAGTGGGCCTGAGGTCCTGAGTATCTGAGCCACTGCGCTCCGCAGAGGGAGCAGCCCCCGAAGGACTCTGGTCCTTTGGCAAGAAGCACGGCGAGGTCAAGGGCTACTTCCCACAACTCAACTCGCAGGGCTGGTGCTCTGGCCACACAGTGAGCAGCACAGGGACGGCGGGCTCTGCCCGGCTTCTCCACATACCAGGGCAGTGCTAACTGCCCCTCTCGGGCTGCCCTCGTCACTGTGCACGCTCGGGCTAGGCGTCCCGGGCACTGCAGGGTGAGCAGTGTCCCTGGTCGTCACCTGCTCTGGGCCAGAAGCTTCCCCAACTATGATGGCCCCACAGGTCCCAGAAACGGCTGCAGAGGGTGCAGATGGACAGGGGCCCTCCACACTCGTCCCCCACATCTCAGGGTCCTGAAGAAGCTTCTTGTCACATGGGTTGCTAGAAAAGCCTGTGCTGGAAGGCAGAGCTGCCCACATGGACCCCAAGATGCCCCTCCTGTCTCCTGTCTCTGGAGTGTCGGGACACACAGGCTGAGTTGCCTGCCTGTGCTCTCTGCCTAGAAACCACTGCTGAGCCCACACTGAGCGGGCAGCAAGGGGGCAGCCTGGTGCTGGGCAGGTGAGTCCAGGCACTGAGCCCTGAGGCCGGGAAGCACGCAGCCCCGGCCCTCCTCCAGCGCATACCTTCACCCTGTCCCTCAAGTTCTGCCCGAACACAAACGCCTGCCGCGCGCTCTCCTCCTTCCTCTCACAGTTCTCCTCCGAGGCATCGCTGCACTCACTTCTCCGGGGCTCCTTCTGTGGGAAAGAGCACAGCACAGTCACAAAACCCGCGGCCGTGAGCTCAGATCAGAAGACCTGTCACTCACGTCACTTCCTCCTCAGGGTTCTTCCGTGTCCCTGGGCAGGGGCTGGGAAGGACTCGA
>PVIR01015228.1:0-31357 GCA_004026965.1 Petromus typicus
TGCCCTTGGGAGTCCTATTGTGAGCCCAGCTCTCGGTTAGACACTTAGGATTATGAACAGTAGGTTTACCAGGCCCACAGCTTTTTTTGCAGATGAGAATTTGGGGGCCCAGAGAAGTTAAGCGATGCATCCCAGGTCACAGTTATGTACATCTAAGAGTCCAGATTTGAGCCAGGCCTGTGACTCCATGATCTGTGTCTTTCCATTGTTGTGTCCAGGAGACTTGGTTTGAAGGAGGATTCGGTCCCCTCCTCTGCACAGCCTGGCCCTTTCACCTTTTGTCTCCAAGTTCTTTAGCCTCTGCAAACCATCTCTCCTGATCTGTTAAGTGGGGGAAGAGTGCCACTAATACCTGCCCATGGTGGGTCCTGGGCTTGCAGACCTGGTCCTATGTGCTCTTGGGTCTGGGATCCTGGATTTGCTGGTGTCTCTCCGTCCCGGTGGAAGGAAGACCTGGCTGTTTCAGCCACCACCACATTTGAAGTGAGATACTGGGCAGTTCCAAGAGGCAAAAACCTCTCCTCTTTTGCTATGTGATTTTAAAATGTGACCTATCCATTATGTGGTTTTCCTTGTGGAATATCTTGAACTATCCCTAACCCTTCTTAGACTCTTGGTTTAGAGCTTGGCAAAGAGGACACTTGACTTTTGTTTCTCTGCAGTAGACTCTCCACCTGTGGCTTGCGTGAAGGACAGCACCCTGGTTGGCTCCTGCAGCAGCCAGCTGGCCCTTTGCAGCCAGCATCTGTAACCTCATAGTGATTCTGGGGTGGCACATTTCATCTCCCGAAGCTCAGAATCATAAGCTGGGTATGTGTCCAAATACATACCCTGAATGAAAGAAGTAATTTTGGGTGGTCTGCTGATTGGCCTTATTCGTGCATCGACAGGGCTTGCTGGGAGCTGCTCAGCCCTGGGTTTCGCTGACCAGCCTGTGCGTGGCGGGGGTCACTGTCTCCTGGGAACTCTGCCTTGCCCTCGAGGTGGAGATCGAGAGACGACTGCTTGTAATGGTTTCTGTTTCTGCCTCTGAGGCTATGGTCAGATTTTCTTTAAAAAAAAAAAAACAAACAAACCCAAAAAGTCCTTTGGATATCTGAGGCCCAGCAGCACCTAGTGCTGGATGAGCGCTATCAGCAGCTTGTCCCGTCAGGCCTCCTCTGCAGCCTTGGCCCCATGGAACGAACCCTCCCATCTCTTCATACAGAGGGAGAAGGTCCTCAGCTGTGTGGCCCACGTTTCGGCCCCTCATGTGAGTTTTGCTGTGAGATGTTTTGGAGTCTTTGTTGAGATTTGTATATGATCTGAATTATAATTCACAACACCCATAAAATTACAAAGCAGGAAAGAGATGCAGAACTCCCCTACTCCCTTCTTAAAGGGGAAGAAATGGTCCCGAGCCCTCTGCAGTGTCAGAGCTGACCCAAGTGTGGGCTGCTTGACTGCTGTGGTGGGTGATGCTGTCGCCCACTCCGTCTCACATCTGTGCAGAGATGTGGGAAGGAAATGCCTCTGTCATAGAGCGCTGTGCTCAGGACTCTGCTGGATGCTTCCAAGGCAGCTGGTCTTGTCCTCACAGCTACTCGGCAGAGCGGTGACATGGGCGAGCCATCTGCACACAGACAGAAACTCGCATTCTCTCTCTCGGGAGCTGCTGAGTGTCCCCTCCTTGTCTCCCCTCACCTCACTTGTCCTCCTTCGTACTGAAACACTGGACAGGGTCTGAGGAGGCCCCAAAGCCTGGGGAGCCCAGGCTCACCCTGTTGCAGGGCAGGTGGGAGGTTTGCTGATTTCCACCACAAAAAGAACTTTCAAGATGCACTGGGAAGAGGCAGAGGGACATTTTTAGGCAGAATTCTAAAAGCCTGCACTCAGAGTGGTCCTGGAGAGGGCGGGGCAGTGTGGTCTGGAGCTGGGAACACGTACGGGCTTTTGGTGGTGGAAATCTGTGGAATTCGTGAGTCTGTAGAAAGTCTGGATTTGGTTCACAGGAGAAGACTGGTGGCTCAGGCACAGCTAGAAAGAAAATGTCTCATGTTATAAGTGAAGGAGAAAGAAGGGCAGGGTCCAGGCCTCTGCTTCTTAAAGATGGGTAGTCTAAGATGTTTTTCCTGAAAACATGCTTTCAAACTTTGGAATTTGTGTTTCTGCCCTTTACTTAATCAATTAAGCTAATCTATGGTATTAAAGTATCTTTAAGGGACGTGGGATGTTTGGGTCTAGAAGAAAAAAGCATCAAACAGTCGAAGGAATACAGATGTGGGAAGTGCTTGGGTAAGCGTGACTGTGCCCTGAAGTTGCAGACTTCTTAAAGGCATAATTTCAAAATTACTGGGTTTTTTTTTTTTTTTTTTTGCCTCCTTTCTGCATTTTTATTTCTTCTATTCCAGCTCATGTTGACAGATGTAACTGGTGGGTTTTATACGTTAAGCTTTCCTCACACTGAGGAATGGCAAATGGTCACATTTATGGGCAACTCTGAATACTGAAAATATTGTTCTGAAAGAGGCGGCTATTCTGGGCAGTGAAGGGCGTGGCTTCTAATGAGGGGCTTTGGTCAGGCCCTGGTAGCTTCCTGCTCAACCCTGCTCTCGGAGGGAAAGGGATCTGGGTGTCCCCCTCCACCTGGGAGTCTTCTGTAACACATCTATCTGAGAGATGGGAAACTGAGGCTAAATTTTAAGACTTTTATTGTTTTGAGATCATAGAACCTGTTGGTAACATCAAATTCAGTTCTGCTCCCTGGAACTAAAGTGACCTAGTCTCTCTTACAGCCTCCAATAAAAACACCCCGTTTTTACATCTCTGGCCCTGGGGGGCTCTAGGTATAGAAATGGCTTCCAGGCAGGACTGTGTCTTGTGCTTCCGGGCTCTTCCCCTGAGCTCCTGAGTCCAGTAGATAAAGGGAGGAAGGTTGGTTCGTGCCTGCCAAGTGTTCAGGCTGCAGTTCCAGGTCTCAGCTTGGGAAAGAATCGGCAGAGACATCAAAATCATATCACTTTTAGGAAACTGTCATGGAAATAGAAGTTCCCATTTACAAAGTGTATGCAAAAGAGCATTTATTGTAATATTGTTCAGAATGACAGAAAGTCCATCAATGGGGTAATTTAAGAAAAGTGGCTAATCCATTCAGCTTTACAAAAATAATGACTTAGACCTGCACCTAATAACCTAGAAGAAGATGAACTGTTTAATGAGGACAGTAAGTTTCTTCCTGAAAATCAGTATGTTTACAGCACACAATAATCACATTCACCTCAGGGAACTGGTGCGTATAGATACGCATCATAATCACTTTCACTCCTCTTGTCCTCTGAGTAATGTGTGATTCCATTTCTATATAACTCGTACTAACCACACACAGCTTATTTCTTATGTACATATTTGCACAAGTAAAATTTTATATTAAAACTCTTACAAACTTTAAGATTTAAAAAACCTTCTGGGAATAGAAGGAAGAGCACAAGGTGGCTGAAGAGTCCAGACAGGAAGTAGCCACCAGAGCTGCCCCTGCTGGCCATACACTTTCAGGTGAGGCGCCCCTCAGGGCCAGAGGTCAGCCTTGAACTCTGGGCAGCTATGCCACGCTGGTCAGGGTGCAGCGCCTAAGCTCAGGGCTGCAAAGCTCCTCTGGCGAGCACATCTCAGGTGCACAGGGCCCCTGGGGTCTGGTGGAAGACCGCCCCAGTCGTTCTTGAGGGGAGACTACCATGCTGCCGGAGGGGACCTTCAGGGGCCTTGGCCATATCAATGGATGTTTCTTACAGCACTTACCTAACTATAAGCTATTAATTATGGCTGCATTGAGCCAAAAGAACACAATCCATAAGACCCCTGATGGTCTCTGAGTCTGTTAGAGCGCTTACTGGGTTAAAGTTACTTATTTAAGAAGATGGTGTCACCAAGGCAGGGAGGCGCTTTCTGTCATTCAGTTAGAGTGCCTAGCAAGCGCTTAGCCACTATCTTTGCTACACAAGGTATCACCAAAGGTACGGACTGAGTTACTGCACTGGATTGACTGAATGGCAAGTGAATGGCTTTGGGGGATTCAAGAGAGACTGTCCATAAAAGGTGGGCCTTTATGAGCACTCCGAGAAGGACAAGGGAGGGTACAGTCTCCACTAAGCAGGAAAAACTAATGCTGTGGTTGCATTTTGTAAAATTTCAGGACCTTCAGGGCTCTGTTCCTATACTTCCCCTTTCTCTAAGGAGGTTTGGGTCCAATCAAAGGCCACTGGGAAAAATGTATCTGGATGTCTTTTGGGTTCTTCTCATTTGAGAGAAACGGAATTTGACTTTTAAGGCTCATAAGATAACAAAGATTAAACTATTGACACAAAACTTATAAAATGCTCTCCAGATATTAAATAAACAAACCAAATAGCATCATTTGTAGCTCAAACCCTCACTGAATTGATTTAATCAAATACCATCAGAGCAAGGAAGAAATAACATTCCAGTTTTAATGGCAAAAACAAAAAAGAAAACATGAGACTCAAATTGCTTTGCAGATACTCGTCAGTCTTTCAAGCTGTTCTGTGGAATGTAGTTTAAGAAATTCTTGGCTTTGGGCTGGGGAGAAATAAGGCTGCAGCAGCTTTTGTGCAGAACTTCCCAGGTGTGTGGGCTGCACAGATGCCTGTCCAGGTAGCTGGCTCTGCCCTCTCGGCGGGCTCCTGCCTGCCCCAGAAGACACTGGACACCGCTGGGTTAGCTGCCATAAGGTGGTGATGGATAATGGCTATGGCCTGATTCTTAGGAGTGTGGGTTCCCTGCAGTGTGTCATGGCTGTCTCTGAGCCCAGGCCACGTGTGCAGAAGGGATGAGGCCTCGGGAAATATCTTGTGTATCTCCCGTGTTGCAGCAATCACACTGGAGTAAGCTGGAGTTCTAGTTCTTCCAGATGGCATGGTCCCAGCCTGGGGTAGCTGCATCCTGTTTCTGGGTCACTAAATCTGGGGAGTTGAGCTGTTTCAGTTTTCATCTTCTAAGGCCCAGCAGGAGGCAGGTAGAAACTTAGAGGTCTTGTTCCACCTCCCCTACCTCTGGCCAGTTAATCTAACTGAGCCTTTTGAGCAACTGGAAACTCACTTCTGTGGCATCTCAAAACGCTGGACACCTTTTCCAACTCATCCCTTCCCCATGATTTCATTTCAACCTTCAACGCTCAGCTCAGCCCTGTTCTTCTCCATGGCTCCCAAGAAATACCTTCATGTCTGACACAGACCTTTCTTTTTTTTTTTTTTTAGGTTTTTTTGAGACAGGGTCTCGCTTTGTGGTTCAGGCTGGCCCTGAGCTCAGCCTCCAACTCACATCACAGCAATCCTCCTGCCTCTGCCTCCTGAGTGCTGGGATTGCAGGCGTGAGCCACCACGCCCGGCACTGTGGTTTGTGGTACTGATTGCTGCTGGGCTTGAGTCTCCACACCCAGTATTGTATGTGGTTAACTGGGGATTGAACCCGGGTCCTTGCGCTTACAAGACAGGCGCCGGAACCACTGAGCCAAATCCCCAGCCCCTGAAACAGACCTTTCTAGACGCAGAAGAACTTAGACTGCTTTGTCCATAGTTTAGGGAACTTCAGCAGTTCTTTCTGTTCTTGGATATCCTTGTCCATTTGTCCTCAGCTGTGACCATCCACTGGAGTTAGAGTCATTAGATCCTTGATGCCCAGACCTCACTAAATTAGTCACTGAGGACAGAACCAAAACAAAGCAGTTCCCTGGATGTTTCTGCTGTTGAGGATCAGAACTACCTTGTCCCAAGGCTGGGCAGCTTCTCGAGGTCATGTTATGCTATCAGACATCCTCGATTTCAGTCTTAACTCTTGAATGTACCACGTGGGCAATTCTGCAGGCTCTGTCTCTTCCATCTGTTAAATGGAGACAGTAATAGCAGCTACCCAAGAGCTACTGAATGGACTACATGCAAACACATTGATGTCTAAAAGAATGTATGATATGCAAATGTGCCCCATGAAGTTTAATGCATGTGCCTAGGACACAGCCTAGGAAATGCTAACATATCACCAACCGGCATTATTCAAAGCATGTTACATGTATGTTTAATGTATTTTATTTTGTTGAAGGTGACAAAGTGTAAGAAAAATAAAATAAGACAGTTGTGACTTCAAGATTTCTTTATCTGGTAGCATCTCTTGTGGCAAATTAACCATTTAACTCACACCCTGGTGAACTCTGTGCACAGCACCCAAGATGACTGGCGTACAAGCTCGTCAGTAGTTGGTCCAGTGTCTTCTGTCACCTCTTGCCAAGCCCAAGTTGGGCATCTGAGATATGTGAAATCATTAAACCAGGCTAAAGCACATGTTAAGCGTGTTGATGCAAGAGATGGAACAAGGCTGCCCACCTGAGTGGTGGGCGGTAAGGAAAGTGCTTGCTGCGTGCCAGTTGCTTTTCCCACAGCACGCGTTTTACAGCCCTGGGCGGTGAGTGTCCACGCACTCCCCAGCTGTCTGACAAACTTGGTCTCCTAAAGTAGTGCTGACTCTGCTTGTGAATGTGCAGGAGGAGGGGTAGCACGTCTCTGTCCCAAGAAGGTTGCCAGGGGCTGGAGATTCCACTGTCACTGTGGTTCTCTCATGTCCTCCTCCAGCCTGTGTGGCACCAGCCTGGTGGCCCAAGTTCTCACAGGGCCAGGCTGGTTCTGGGCTAGAAGGGACAGAATAGAAAACTCTCGCCATGAGAATCTAGCTCTCCGTCTCAGCCTCTCCCCACTCCAAAGGGAGCCGTATCTGTGCTTGGGGAGAAGCCAAACAAAGCAAAAGACTTCAACAGAGAAGGGAGGAAACACACCCACTGGGTTCTCATAGCAACATAATCATGCACAGGCAGCAGCCTATTTCGGTGGGAGCCGGTTTCAGCTCCCTCCTCCCTGGTTAGTCACAGAATGGAGGCACAGCAGAAGGAGTGCAGGGTGGGGGGGCTCTCAGATGCTGAAGGAACAGGGACAGATGTCCTCCTCACTGATCCCAGGACCTTTCTACACAAATGCAGAGAGCAAGACCAGTGAGCCAGGGGTCCTTTCTGCCCTGATTTCCTTTGGTGACACAAGTAGTGAGTCTTCTGGCCAGGCCAGGGGGTGGCTTTTCTCTCCAGAGTGCTCCAAGAAGAGCGATTTGAGTCAGAAGACAGCTCTCCAGATTCGCCTTCTTCCCCTTCCACACCCTGCGTGAGGTGGCAGGGGACAGGACAGCCAGGTGCTGCCGGGCCTTTGGTCGCTCCCCCCCAGTCCAGATCCTATCAGAGGGAATGATTAAGGAGGTGAAGGTCATTCTCTCATTTGAATTTGACCTGTGAAGTCGAGCCTCCGCTGCTTTCTCCTCATCCTCCATCTTCTCCCTTCCCTGTCCCTTGCTTTTGCCCCCACTTACCAGCAGCGCTCGGCTCTGCCTGTGGGAGGCTTCTTCCGCCTTGTGCCTGGCCCGGCCTTTCCTCAGTGGACTTTGAGGTTAGCTGAGGACAGCAGGATCATACTTCCTAGCTGTCAAAGGTGAGAACAGAGGCAAAGAGGCCATTCAGAGCAGATCTCTCCAGGTGCAGAGAGCTGCGCTCACCGCTCCGAGGCTTGTCCTTGATTGGTCTGAGGGCTGGGAGGTGCAGCTGTCCCTTCAGGAGTAGGCCTGGGGGCCCTGGTGCAGCGGGAGACAGGGTGGCAGCCCCTCCCCCAGGGCTCCATCTCCCACCCCTGACAGATGGCCGGCGAGAGAGAAGCTCTCAAAGTGACGACGGGATGCATTGTATAAAAATTCACACCCCTGCTGCCGCCCAAACTCCCTTAAAAAAGGATCCAGAGACTCCTAATGGGTACGTGACATCCTCCCTCTCTCCCATAAAAGGGACCTAGAAATCTGGCTGTGGAGGAGGGGCGGGAGGGGCAGGGAAACGGTGGGCAGGGGCGGCCAAGGAGGACGGTCGGGTGGGCAGAAGGCAGCAGGCGCTTCCGTTCGCTTCCTCCCCTCCCGGGCCAGGCCACCGGGGGCTGTGGCCTTCACCCCTCCCTGTCTGCCAAGGGGGAGTCTCTGGGCCCCGCAGTGCCGGACAGGACCGCGGAGAGCGGGCTAGGTGACGACTCCGCACTTCGCCCCAGAGTTGAAGGAGTTAAGGGCCCTCCCCCACCCAGACACCCACCCCTGCGCGCCCCGAACCATCATTCACGGAGGAGAGATCCAGGAATCGGCGGAGCAGCTGGGAGCTGGCGGTCTAGCGCCTTGCGGGAGAGGTACCCGGCCCCGTCCGCCTGGAGCTCGCCCCGGTGGGCTGCAGGACGCGCGCGGACGGGGCTGAGAGCCCACGCGAGCCCGCGGGCGCTGGCCGTCCTGGCGCGAGCCCCGCGGCCCTGCAGCGTCCGCGCCAGGGAGCCGAGGCCACCGAGAGCCCGCGAGCCGGGCCGGGGGCGCCGGGGCGCCGGGTGCCGCGCCCGCCCGCCGCCGTCTCTCTCCCGCCCCCACTCACCGGCTCAGCCCCCGGCACGGACGCGCGGGGCGCGCGCGGTCCCTCGCCGATCGGCAGAAGTTGGCGGAGTTGGCGCTGCCGGGCCGGCCGGACTTCGCGAGCCACGGCAGCCCAGCCCGCGGGCCGCCTCTCCTTGCGCCCGCAGCGCGGGTGGATAAGGGCTGAGGTCGGGCGCCAGGAGCTCGCAAGTGTGCGGAGGAACGCGGAGCCAGAGAAGGAGCAAAAGAAAGCAAAGTGCGGACTGCGGGGAGGACTCCGCCGCGGCCAGTCCTGCGCTCGGCGCTCGGCGCTCGGCGCTCGGCGCTCGGCGAGGGGCCGGGCTTTCCTCGCCTCTCCTTTCCCTTTTCCCTGGCCCGTTCCCCGGCTCTCTCTTTTAAAGCCACACCAGCTCCCTCGCGTTCTCTACTCTCTGTGTGCCGAACCCTGGCCGGCGCTTATGGGCATGAAACACTCCTCCCGCTGCCTGCTCCTCCGGAGGAAGATGGCGGAGAACGCCGCCGACAGCGCCGAGGTAAGCGGGCGCCAGGGCGCACGGCCGCCCGCCCCGGCCCCCGCCCTGGCCCGGCCGCCGCCCCGGCTGGGCCGCCGCCGCCCCGCGCCGAGTGCCAAACTTTCTGGCTCCATCCCGCTGGCTGCCACCGACCGGGTGTGTGTGTGTGCGTGTGCGCGCGTGTGTGCGCGCGCCTGTGTACGTGTTGGGGGGACGGTGCAGGTCGCAGGTCCCCTCCCTCTTAAAAATGCAAAAGAGTCTCTCGCGCCCGTCACTCTCGCCTGCCCTCCGCTGCCCCCGCCCCGTCCCCCCGCACCCTGCGCTGCGCCCGGCTCGCTCGGGATCCGGGTCCGGTCGGTGCCGGGCGGGCCGGTTCTGTCCCCGCGCGCAGTTCCACGACCTTCTTAGCCGCT
This sequence comes from Petromus typicus, assembly GCA_004026965.1. Classification (NCBI taxonomy): domain Eukaryota; kingdom Metazoa; phylum Chordata; class Mammalia; order Rodentia; family Petromuridae; genus Petromus; species Petromus typicus. The sequence goes on from PVIR01015228.1 coordinate 9,377, forward strand.
GACCGGCTCTGCCCTTCGTGCCCGAAGGGTCCTGGCCTCGGCTTCCCGCAACACCGAGCCGGCTGTAGGACTCAGGCCCCCCCGAGTCCCCCGGGCCGGAAGGAGGCCGGGAGAGGTGCGCAGTCCTGGGGCGCAGGGCCCGCGGAGGCTTCAGCACCGGGGACAGCGGCCGCGCTGCCGCAGCGGGCCAGGTGCGGGCACAGGCGCTCGCCCGCGTCGGGCGCGGGAGCTTCCCGCTCCGCAGATGCGCCCGGCGCCAGCCTCGCCAGCGTCGCCCTTCCGCTCTTCTCGGTTGGCGGAGCCGCAGAGTCCCGCTGGGCGTTCCGTCCCAAGACTCTGGGCCGTGTGCCTTCGCCTGTCGCGCCCCGCCGTCACTACAAGCTCTGGGCACCTGTGTCACGAGGCCTCGGCGTGGGCAGCCCTTACCTTCCCGGAGGAGCCGTGCTCGAGTGGGGGCGGAGTGGGCATGTGTGATCATCCCTTACTCGGCGGCGGGAAAAAGACACCGGGAGCAAACTCCGGGCGCTATTAATAGCCAGCGTCTGTGGGGCTGCCGCACATTCACATATGGCTCCCCATATGCAGCGTGGGGCGCGTGGGGGTGTGGCGCGAGGGTTGTCCCTGCGTCTCGCGGGAACGCGAAAAGGGCCGGGACCCTGCCCAGCTCTGCTGGAGTTCACGGCTCTGCAGCTTGCCCCAGCCCCACGCGTAGGCAGCAGGGCTTAGAATCCTCTTCCCTCGGGACTGGAAGCTGCACGCCTCTGGCAGCGCGCCCTGGCCGAGGGCTCTGGACACGCGGAGCGCCTGCTGCTCCTCCGCTCGGGGCAAAGCGGCGCGCGTGGGTCCCCAGCCACATCCTATCCCCACCCCCACGCAGAGCGGGGTTCGGCGCCCAGCCTTGGAGGCACAGCCAGCCTTTCCCATTCCCCTCCGCCCTCACTCGCCCACCGGTGGAGAGGTTTCTAAAAATAGCAATCTCAAGGCCAAGCTCCTCCGAAGCGCTGGGCCAGCCAGCGCGTGCCCGTAGGGTGGCTGGCGCTGCCCAGCTCGAGCCTGTTCCATCGCACTGCTGGCTCGTTTGCTTTAAAAACAATGAGGAAAGTTTTGCGTGTCCCTGACTCCGCTAGCCCGCCTCCGCGAGGGGTCTGGTGCACACCCCAGGCCTCTGCGGCCCTGTGCCTGGCAAGGGTGAAAGGCGTCGCGAGCCGGAGCGCGGCGTGCGCCGGGCTATTTTTACTCGCTCCCGCCTCTCCGCTCCCCCTTCTCAGCAGTCACACATGCCAGCTCTGCTAAGACATCAATGAAACAGCAGTAGAGGCAGCTGAGCTCTTGTGGGCAAAAATACCCCAGCCGCGCACGGGGCAGGAAGGCGGCTAAGGCAGCAGCGGCTCCACCTGGAGCTCTTTGGAAGAGAGTGGTCGGGAGGAGGAGGGCAGACGGCGGAGGCTTAGCTCTTAGCAACTCCCCCCAAGGAGGTGGGGAGCCCAGACCTGGTCCACTGAGCCCAGCGCAGGCACCCTCTTGGTTTCCACGCTAGGAGCTGGCTGTTTTTGGAATAAGCAAGGAGCACAGGGTGTCCCAAAGTGGGGATTGCGGTTCAGCTGCCTGTATGGAGCAGAGCAGGTGTGAAGACCAGAGCGCCTCTGAGGGTCGTGGTCTTGGTCCGCCACTGAACCTCCGCTATAGGCCACTCTCCACTTGTGCGGGAATGAGTAGGTGCCCAATGTCCAGTCCATCTGGTCCCAGCCTCAGGAGCGCACTGTCCAGTGGATACCTGTGCTGATCTCTGGTGCCGTCTGCAAGCTCTTTCTCTCATTTCATTCTCAAACCGTAATCATCGTTTGAGCTTAGCAAAGGTAAACAGGCATTTCTCCTCCTGTGAGGCTGAGGCCTGGCAGTTTCTGGGCGTCACTGGTGGGCAGGCCAGCCTCGGTGTCCAGTCCCCCACTTCAGTTTGATGCTCTCTGCCCTGCCCTTGCTACTTCTGGCAAAATGTCAAGTGTGAATGGGAGCATGAAGTCCAAGGAGAGGGGCACCAGGGAAGGGAGCGGTGCCTTGGCCCGGGTGAGGGGGATGGAGGGGCTCTTCGAGAGGGAAGCAGAGGGAAGATGCCCCCTGCTTTGGGCAGGAGGGAGCAAGTGAGGAATAAAGCTACTGTGGTGTGGCCGTGGTCCCCAAACTCGGTGGAGGGTGGAGTCTGTATCCTCCAGGGATGGCCCTTTGGGCTCAGTTTTCTCCCTGGTAGCCCTGAGCTGCTTCTGTTTATAGGATGGTGCCAGGTGAGTCTGGCAGGCAGGTGGTACAGAGCTGCGCACGGGGCAAACATGCAGTGGTTGGTTCTGCTCTCCAGATGCCTCTGGCTGCTCCCCGCCCTCGACTAAGGCCTCCACACCCTCTCGGAGCCTCTGTTCCTCTCAAGGTCTCATCAGAAGCCTGCTCCGATGGACGGCTTCCTGAGGCAGGTTGGTCACCTTGGCCTCCCGAGCCCTGGCCCGGGGCAGCCCAGCGTTGGTTGGCTGGTGGAAGCACAGATCTGCTCAGACACTGCCCAGACATTTCTTTCAAAATGTGAGGTGTTGCCTCATTCCCTAGGGCAGTCACTTTCCCCAGGACAGCAAAGATCTCCAGTACCTGCTGCGCAGTTTTTTGCAAAGACCGCTCTAGACCTGAGTGTGCTGAATGCCCTTTCCCTGACCTGCATGCCTCGCTTCTCCTTCTTTCCACTGGAAAAAGTCTTCAACTGCTGAGACCCAACTCTAGTGTCACCTTCTCTGGGCAGTCTTTCTGCCTCTTACTCCTCTGACTGCAAGATAATTGGCCTTTTATGGTTGGTCCTCCAGTTCCATGATGGACATTTTTGTGTATGGTGTTAGCACAGTCTGACACAGTAAATAATTGATGTGGTTCACAGAGTTGATTCGTGTGATTATGAACAAGCCGTGTGAGCCTTCTGGCTTTCAGAAAACTAGGGTTCCTGTGTCCCACACTTCTGCTGTACTGTAGTTAGTGTGGGCCTGTAAAGTCACAGTGACTAAGGACTCTGGGAGTCACGGTACTACCGCCACTCAGCACATGGCAATGTCTTGGTTTTCTGTGTACCTATTCAGTAGTGGCTCTTGCCATGGGGTGTTCCTCTGAAGGGCAGACACACACATTAATCACAGTGCCCTCTTAGGAACCAGGGGCATAATGGGCCCTTGTGAGCTGCCCGGTGCCTTGCTGGTAAAAGGCTGGCACATTTCTATGGTGAAGGCCGTATGATTAAGGTCTCATCACCTCAAAGGGCAGCCTCCCAAGGTGCAGAAAGTCGTTTTGGAGGCTATTTTTTGAAGGTTCTGTTGACTTGTTGGCTCAAGGAGAAAGCATAATAATGGGTTGAGAAAAATCCTACAGTGTGACTGCTGTGTTAGCAGCACCGCTGAGCGCTGCCTGAGCTGTGTGGAGGGCAGAGCTGACTTCTGGCTTGGTGCGTCTTAGTGGCCTTGGCTAGTGGCTCCTTCATTTTCGGCTGCTGTGCTTGGTCTTCCCTGATACACAGGCCAGGGCACCCAGGCAGAAGGGAGGGAGCCGTGCAGTGCAGCCCTACTCAGGAGCCAGGACGTCTGGTTTGAAGTCTAGCACTAGCTTTGGCAGAGATGTTGCTGCGTTGAACGGACTGCTGAACCCCTGGGGTCCTTGGGAGGTACCGGCATCATTCAGTGGTAGCGCACGCAGGTAAGTGTTGCCGTGTTTGGGTACAGCACCACGAGCTTTCGGAGTTCTATTGAGAAAAGTGCTCTCAGGAGCCTCCCACTCCTCGAGTCTCCAGCCAGAATGGCCTATAAACTATTTTCCTCATTGATTTTTCCTTCCTTGGCAAACACTGATTCCAGTCCCTAAGTGAGCTCAGGAGAATTACAAAAACACTCATTTTTCTGGTGAATTTGGTTTAGTAGAGTCCTAAACTGGCTTTGGCTGTCAGAGGGTGAAAAACAGCACTCCCACCTCGTCTCCTCCTCTGCCGCTGCAGGGAGCAGTGGCCCTCATGTGCCGGCGTGGACCGTGCAGGATCCGTGAGGATGTGTAGAATCTTCTTAGACCTTGGGGAAGCCGACAGAAAATATGAACAGCTGCTTGTGTGTGAGACACCGGAGGGCATCCCTTGTGACCCGACTCAGTCCAGGGACAGACAGGGTGAGCGTGGGCAGGAGGGGACTCAAAAGGTCCTCGGATCTGTCTTCCTGCCTCAGAGTTCTCTTCACTCAGCATGTGCAATTGCCAGTAGTTTCCGTGTCTTCTCAGACTCACGGAGCATCGCAGTAGTCCGAAGCCTGCGCTCCAGGCACCTGTCTCCGTGTTGTCCTGAGCAGAGATGGAAGCTAGTTGGTGACATTTCCAGTTGGGGCTGTGCTAGGCGTCTCGCTTCTTCCCTGGTGTCTCTCCAAATGACATCAAGCGCTTTGTGTGGCCGCCTGGTATGAGCTTTCTCAGGGAAGTGGAGAGAGAAGCACTGACTGTCACCCAGCCCCACGCATGTGTCACGCAGCGAGTGGCTCTCCTTGCATCAGCCACTACTGCAATTCTCTGGGGCATCACAGCTTTTCCTAGGGGTGCGATGGGTGACCCAGAAGTGTTCTTTTCTTAAAGTGTGATTGCGAGAGTGAACACCCAGCACGCACACTTTCCTGATGCCACAGAACCTTAGAGTTCCTTGAGACTCCGATTGTTTAAGCAAAGTAATGGAGCCTTGTTCAGTGCTGCAGAGCTCCTTGTCATTGGAGGTGACAGCTCCTTCACTCCTGGGCCAGTGCCACCCACCGGTTCCTCACACAGAGCATCTGACTGGTATATGTGTGCGCCTGCATGCCCACCTGGTTCTGGTGTGTCCTATCTGTCCTCTCTGAAAGTCCATGTTTCTCATGAAAGTCCATGAATTGTGCACATGCCTCTTTCCCTCATTTCGCCCCAGAAGTAGTCCCATTATGTATTCCATCATGCGGAGTGCAGTGGCCCCTCCCTGTACAATGAAGAGCCTGAGGTGTCCCTGCTCCAGATCCCAAAGCTAGTACGAGATGGGGCGAAGGCTCAAACTCCGTCTCTTGAATCACCGCGGCCCCTGCTTTCCCAGCCACCGGTCTGCAAAGGCGTGAACCCAGCCACCGGTCTGCGAGGGCGTGAACCCAGCCAGAGAAGCAACTGAATAGCAGAAGAGAAAGGGTAGTGAAGTAAACAGGAGCAGCGCGAACGCTCTGTGTGGGAGGAATTAGAGTGGCCCCAGCCCCGCGTTCCGCTCCCAGCCTCCCTTCGCTCTCTCCCACAGTCATCAGTACTGTGCCCTGCGTGACAGTGCGTGACGTGACTTGTGGCAGGGACAGCTGTCTCCTCACTGCCCTCCTCGCTCACTCAGCTCCATGGCTGCAGCGCTCCTGAGCGTCAGGAGAGAGGCCTGGCTGGACAAGTGCATTGCTTTGGAGACAGACCTAGGGCCATTAGCATGGCCTGGACCCCTGTGCAGATCTTCTATAAGGACGAAATGAATACTGAAGCCTGTAGGACAAGAACTTTACATTTACATTTGTCTTTGGAGCTTTATTTCCTGTATCTGTTTCAGGGCTGCTGTAACAAAGTACTACACAACAGGTGGCTTAAAGCTGCAGAGATTTATTCTCTCACAGTTCTGGAAGCCAGAAGTCTGAAATCAGGTGTCGGCAGGGTTGGTTCCTTCTGTAAGTTCTGACGGAAAGTCTGTTCCTTGTCCTCTTAGCTTCGGAAAATTGCTAATTATGCTGGGCATTCTTTGTCTTGTAGCTCTATCATTCCAATGTCTGCCTCGATTGCCCCATGGCAGTCTGCTCCGTGTGTGTGTGTGTGTGTGTGTGTGTGTGTGTGTGTGTGTGTGCATGTGTCCGTGTCCTTTTTCTCCTCTTCCTTTAAAAGGTCCATTATATTAGACCAGCCATCCCCTCAAATCCATTATGTCTTCCTTTAGATTGATTGCATTTACAGAGTTTATTTCTCAGTCGGGTCATGCTTACAGATACCAGAGGTTAGTATTCTAAAACCTCTTTTTGGGGGACACAACTCAGCCTTCAGCATTCTGCACCCCATGGTGAGCCCCGCATAAGTGGCTAATGAACAGTGAATGACCGGTTAGTCCATAGAGGGAGCCCCTCCTTCTGTCCGTGTCCACATCGCCCACTGGCTTCCCACACTCCTTATCATGATGTTTTCCTTGAGCAGTAGCAATGATTATACCAAGAACTAATATTTGAATGCCCATATTATGTGTTGGGTGCAGTGTTGAGTGCTTCGTGAGCACTGCCTTATTGAATTTTTACAACAATAATACAAAGCAACTCTTCATAATTGCATTTTGCCATTGAAGAAGCAGGAACTCACATGGCTCATTATGTTGGCCAAGATTACCGAGCTGGCAGGAAGCGGAGTAGAACGCGCTGGGAGCTGCCTGCGCCCTGTGCCGACCCAGGCCTCTCCCTCACTGCTGTCTACACTCCCAGTTGTGAAGTCGTCCCCCGCTCTGCCGAACACTGGCCCTCTCTCACTTCCTGGATGTTCAGGAAGGAATGATAAGTTACCGGATATGAGAAGGGGTGAGGACTGAGGGGGCCATGGACCTGCGATGGGCTCCGTGGGCTAGATCCCTGCATCCTTCCAGTGGATGTGCTTTGTAGTAACTAGAAGAATTATTTTGGTGGCAGAATTTGGGGCCTGTTCATGGCTTATCTGAAGAGAGATGTTCTGGACAACAAGGGGGACAATGAGTCCTTTGGTACCATCCAAAAATTAAACCTGAGCCTACTGATTTGTTGGCCTTGTATGGAGGTGAGTGCATGCTCCGCTCCTCCGCCTGGATGTAGAGCTCAGTGCTGCTGCTTCCTGGCTCACACAGGCTCTGCCATTTATGCGTGCCTTTAGCACTGCCGGGGACAGGGCTGTCTGGGCTTATCCTGCAGGGTCGTTGTCAACATGCATGAGTTACTTCAGGGCAGATGCAGGCCTGAGACCTGCTAAGTGCTCAAGAGAGATCAGCTGTCATAGTCATCTGGGCTTCGCTGGTGTGGCTAAAGAGACCGTAGGCCCAGTGAAGGGTCTTTCTGGGTGATGCAGCTGGGAGCGGAGGGAGCCAAGCAGAGGAGGCCATTTGTCCCAGGCCAGCCCCCCAGGGCCAGGACGGAGCTACAGACAGGACCCACGGCACCCTGCCAGGCTCTCTGTGCCTGTAAGGAGTTCGTGGGCAAGAGCCAAGGTAAGGGGGTCACTGTGGACTGGGGTCTGTGCTCACCAGTACAGACATCTGGTTACATCAACAGGGTCATTGTGAAACCAGCATCTTTAGAACTGTGAGGAATGGGGCCTGGGACGTGCTAAGTGATGCTCAGTATCTCAGAAGCTCCCCCGGCCCCCGCCGTTGCCTAGACAACACATGTCCCATGTTGCTCCTGATAGAAACTGAGGCACTGGAGGAGATGGTGGGAAGTGGAGACCCAGCCTCACAGTGCAGAACAGAGGTTTAATTACCAAGCTGCACAGCGTCTTTGCGGCACAAGTCCTGGAGAGTAGATGCTGTGTGTGTGGCTGACCGAGCTCCCGCTGAGGCCAAATTGGGCTAATGCCACTTCAAAGGGAGCGGCTATTAGCAAAGTGTCGATTAGAGCCCCTTTGTCACTCTGTTGTGAAAGATAATCTCCTGTTAGCCAAGGGAAGTGGAGGCCTTTCGAGATGGGGCCCCACAGAAAATGAGTTCCTCCAGAGCATTCAGTGCAGGACTTCATCTCACACCGACCAGTACTTGTGACAACCCTTCTCCAGAGAGGCTCAGTCAGATCCCCAAGTGAGGAGGACAGCCCATCGGAAGTGTAGACAGGGGTCTAATTAGGCATGTGTCTATTAACATGCATTAGTTCAACTTGTGCCTGCGGGTAAGTAGTAAGAACCTGGGGACTGTTTAATGAATGAAGACAGAAAATAGACTTGTGCAGTTTGTGTGTCATGCTAACTTCCTTTTGTTAAGCTCTCTTTCTACTTCACCTTTCCCCAAGTTAAAACTGTAAGCCTCATTCTAGGAGGCTGAGGCAGGAGGATTTGGGCCTGCCCTGGACAGCCTAACAACTCACTGAGATCCTCTCCCAGGAGTGGGTGTGGGGACCACAGAGGCAGCTCAGTGTGAGGCCCTGGTTAGACTCTCAGCGGGCCAGGTGGGAATGCTGTGGGCTTCACGTGGTGGGGGAGAGTTCTGGAGTCAGACATGATTTGAGCCTCGTTTTCAACCCCGTGGCCTGAGAAATCCATGCTGCAGGGCAGTGAGGCTCCGACTCCCTGATGGGGTAGGGCGTGTGAGGCATGACTGAGCAGGCCTGTGTCCCCATGTAGGGCCCTCTCTGCACTGCCAGTTTGTTTGCTCAGTTTGCTTTGAAGAGGAAGTTGTAGCTCAAGGCAGGACCTGGATGAGCTTCTGTGGCAGACTGCAGAGGGCCAGCCCATATGTGTGTGTGTGTGTGTGTACATGTGCGTGTGCAAGTGCGTGTGTGTCTGTACACATGACTCGAGCTTCTGGGTGCCCGGTGCAGTGAGGCCACACTTGGCACGGTGGGTGGTGTGCAGCTCCCAACATGAAACACGCAAGGTGACTGCTGTCCCTGGGGCTCGCAGCTGCCGCAGTCCCAGGCTCCATGGCGTTGGCACGGTGTTGCCTGGTGGGACTCGTGCTGGGTGCCTGGTGTGGGAGCGGCTGAGGGAGGCACCGCAGAGGTGGGTCTGAGCCCCGGGGTCAGTGAGGTCATGTAGCCCTGACTGCGCAGCCAGCGGTCACCAGTCGCGGCTCGACTTTCCTGGGGCGGTTCTGGACGGCATCCTCGTGCCCGTGTTTTCCCGCCACACTGTCCCCACCACTCTCTCAGCCTCTGCTGAGCTTGCATGTGTTTTCCATGCCCAGACACTTACATACCGAGAGCGTGGTGCCCAGGCAGACGGCACGTGAAACTGGAGCAGGCCTCTCAGGGTTAGGCTGTCCTCAGAGGAGGCCAAGGTGTGACTGAGTCCCCTGTGATGTGCTGCCTTTTCTGTCCTCACCAGAGGCTGAACTGGTGGCAGCTGGGTTTCGGCCCCTGACCTTTGGAAGCTGCGATCCAAGGAGCGAAGAGCTGGCTGCTGTGCTCTGGGGCTGCAGACTCGCCGGGTCCCCCCACGCCCTGTGTGCTTGTTTTGCTTGGTGTCGAGCTGCCAAAGCTGCAAACCCAGACTCCTCTCTCCACCACAGGACCTTGCGGCCACACCTCTGGCTGATCTGTCTATCCTCTTATGCCCCAGGCCCACCGTGGCCTGCAGGTTCTGGCTCTTCTCGGTCCTGGGCCCTGAGTGCGTTCTGGGTTTCCCTGTGCGGCCTGCTATCGCAGGGGGCCTGCTTCTAGGCACAAGTCTGTGGACCTCTCTCCCCTTGATAAGTGCCTTTCCTGGTGATGCCCACCTCTTGCCATGGCCTGTGGCTGTTGCACAAATGCCCTGAAGATCTTCCTGTTTGTTTCTGCCAAGCCACACACGCACCTGCTTTTCTGCTCCTTGCACTGTGGGGAGGTTCCCTTGTCCGTTAGACCTCGGCTCAGAAGTTACTTCCTTTGGAACCCTTGGCTGGCACTGCCTTTCGCGTGGTCTGGCTCGGTTCGCCTTCCTATGTTATTCCACAGTATACATTCCGTACTGTTCTCTGTGTCCCTGTCTGTCATGCTGAGCGTCAACACAAAACTTGGTGAGAGTGGGCACAGCGTGCCTGATTCAGTTGTGATCCTGGCACCTGCTGCAGGGACCTGTATGATTCTAGTCTGAAAATCTCTCAGGTGGTGGCCGTTGGCATCTGTGTGTTTCCTATGTGGCAAAGTCCTCCAGGTGACAACAGTTAAATGAGTATCTGCTTGTTTCTGGCCATATCGGTTACACAGAATCCTGAGATAGTAAACTCCGAGGTCTCAGCTGTCACCCTTGAAGGCTCATGGTCAAGGGGATGGTAAGGGCGGAAGCTGCGGGAGAGGCAGTGGAGACACTCCCATCCCAGTGCCCCTCTTCCTGGCTGCAGATGACCAATCGAGGCTGCGCGGCCGCAGGAGTGAAGCTTTGCTGGCTTTTTTGGCTGCTTTCTGGCCGGCTCCACCCCAGGCTCAGCTTGCAGTCAGGTTGGCAAAATCACTGAGTCTTCACAGGGTCAAACTGGCCTGTGACCTAAGTGTGTGCGGGGTCTGGGTTGTGCACTCTTCGAATCGCCCTGACCCTACCTCTCCCTTGCTCCCACATCCATGGACAAACTTTCTTCCACAGAGCCTGGTACCTGGTGCCCCAGAAATTGGGAACCACAGCCCTAGAGGCTTCCCCGAAAACCTGGCCGGAGGCAGGCTTTAGGGTTTTCCTTCTCGGTTGACCCATCATTCCTGGCCACGGGCAGAGATGGACGTCCCAGCACAGTGGCCTGAACACCTCAAGGCCCTTGTGCCCCTCTGAGGCGCCTGCCTCTCCCTTACTGCACATCCAGTGAGCTGCAGACAAACTCTTCTCCATCTCCGGCTGGCACCTTTCCCACACGTGCCCACGTCCAGGAGGCATGTGAGGCTGAGTATGGAGAGACAGTTTCCTGAGGGGCATAGAACATGAGGTCTGGGGGGCAGGGAGGTACTGTCAGTCTGGACTCGGCTCTGTGGGGGAGCAGGACCTCACAAGGCCCTGGCTCAGGAGGACCAAGGCCGGTGGGCTCCGGGCAGGTCCTTGTCTGAGAAGAAGCCTTTCTCCAGAGGCCTCTGCCTTACTTTGCTCCCTACTGGCTGACTTTTTCTTCTACTCCTTCCCGGTCATAACCTAGGCATGAGCCTGTAGGCTGCTTGGAGCAACAGCTGTTTACAGTCTCAGGCAGGAGAGACTAAGGAGGGCCCTGGCTCTGGCGCTGGTTCCAGGCAGCCCCTCAGCCTCCTGCTACAGGGCAGGTGACGCCTAGCCATACTCGGCGCCAGAGGCCCCCCCCACTTCTGGCTGTGGAGAGGAGGGCAGCCGGCAGAGCTCTGCGTTTGTTAGAGGCTGTCTTCTTGTTGGCCTTGGTGCACAGGACTGGGCTGTGGTTTCTGAGGTGCTGGAGCCAGCTTACGTCCCAGGACCCAGGGCGAGTCCGGATGCCGCACTCCTTTAGGCACCACAGCCCTACCCGCAGCCAAGCTCTGAAGGGGGACCGTGGGAGTGAGGAGACTATGGCTGTCCCCACATGACCCATCTCGTATGTGGCTCTTGCCCAGGCCTTGGGTAACCCCTGAAAACTCACCGTAACGAATTCCCCTCCGTCCCATCTCATCCTGACCCGTCAAGGGCCTGCTGTCCTTTGGGCTTCCAGCCCTGCCCTCCCCGTCTCGAACCCAGAATGTCCCCCAAGGGCTCATGTGTAGGGCTCGAGCCCTACCTGGTGCCGCTGTGGTTCGCCTTTCCCTCCTGTGTAGGGAGCTGGGCATCTGGGGATGTGCTGCTAAGGGAGAAGTTGGGGCCCTCGCCCCTTCCACACCACAAGGTAAACACAGTTGTCCTGTGGTTCCTGCTCTGATGCGCTTCCACCCGCATAGAGTGAAAAAGCCAAGTGACCTGAGAGCGAGATCTCTGAAGCCATGATCCAGAACAAACCTTTCTTCCTTCTAAGCCATTAACCGCGAGTGTTTTGTCACAGTAACAGAAAAGTGACTAGCATGATCCTGCCTTCTTGGCTGCTCTTACTGAATCTTCATGTGGATTTTTCTTCCTTGCTTGAAGGTTCTTGCTGTCCCGTTTGACCTCATCATCTTCCAAGTCTTAAGAGATTCAGCTGAGACCTGCACTCTGGCTGGCTCCATCTTGCTCAGCGTTGTGCAGGCCCTTCTGACTCAGCGCGACCCAGCTGGGGTCCGTAGCCCTGCGGTAGCCTGTACACGGCTGTGCGCTGTGTGCCCATCTCCCCAGGGCACTGCCTCCTCTCCATCCTAGCCAGAAATCAGGAATGAGGCCGCTGCCATCCCTCTCAGCCCTGCTTCCCCAGCTGCAGCGAGCTCCAGACAGAAGCCTGTGATCCCTCCTCTCCTGCGCAGTGCCCCGGGCAGACGTAGGCCTCGCGTCTGGTGGACACGCGTGTTTCCTTTGCCCGCACGCTTTCAGTAGGGTGTGCACTGGCCTCTGGCCCTGCTCTGCCCTTCGCAGCTGCTCCCCACACTGCCCCCCACTGCCCAGACTCTAGTGGTGCAGGACGGGCAGATGGATGAAAGGGTGTTGTGGGTAGAGGTCAGCTGCTCGGAGGGCAGGGCAGGTTGTGGCTGGCTGGCATCGCCAGGTGTTGGGGTCACCATCTCACTGGGCCTCCCTGGGCGCCGTGTAGTTCTAAGTTCACGGGACTCAGGGTCAGGTTGGAGCCCTGTGTGGCAGGCTTTTCTGAGACTGGTCCCTGCTTCTCAGTGGCTCCGCCTTTGCGTGAAGCGTCTTCTCTGGGAGGGTGGAGGACAGAGGTTATGCTGGAGCGTGAGCCTGGGGAGGTGGTGGGTCCACAGGGAGGTATTTCATAGATTCTTCAGAGAAACACTTTTCAGTCCTTCCAGCATCAGAAAGTTCTAACGTGGACCCCTGCGCCTTCTCGTCTCTCTTCCCTGTGACAAAGCGGTGTGGCCTTAGGGTTCTGGACGTGTCTGTGCAGGGTTCTGACACCTGAACGAAGGTGAGATGAACCCACTGAGCAGATCATGCTTTCCCTGGCTGGGCACGGCGCTGGTGAGTCGAAAGGAAGCTTCATGTGTTGTCACGGCTCTGCCCGCAGCTCTGTCACTGCCTGAGCGTGACCCCCTGCAGAGCAGCAGTAGCCTTAGCTTTTCAGGGGCAGGAGCCCCACTCTGACTGCGAACTGGGAGATCGAAGCCTCAGGTTCCCGTGAGTCATCCCACATCTCTCCCGCAGTTCCGGGAGTCACCCCACATCTCTCCCGCAGTTCCGGGAGTCGTCCCACATCTCTCCCGCAGTTCCGGGAGTCGTCCCACATCTCTCCCGCAGTTCCGTGCAAAAGTTCTGCAGAATATCCCTTGGTGCCCAAAAGGCCGGACCCTGCTCTAGACCTGGGCCTGCTCCGTAACATCGCGGCTGAGGGCCAGGGACGGACACACACGGAGGCACTGTAGACCTGGGCCTGCTCCGTAACATCGCGGCTGAGGGCCAGGGACAGACACACACGGAGGCACTGGCCGGTCCCCGTCTGTCAGCTCTGCTCTCCCAGCCCGAGTCTGTAGTGAGCACAGCTGCACTCTGGCAGCACTGCCTTTTTCTCCGTGAGGCCCTGTCCTGTCTCCCCTCAGGATTTCAGTCCGACCGGATCCTTCCTGAGAGCTGGCACACTCCTCTTCCATGTCACTTTCCCCACCACCAGCCCCTTTCCAGAACTCTGGGGCAGAGAGCCAGAACAGAACCAAGAGAGCATTGCATTCGCCAGTGTTGGGCAAACGTGTAGCAGCAGCTGCTTTAGTTCTGCCCGCTGCCTCTGCAGAGCTGCGCCCTGGGTGTGCTGTTCTGTGGAACTTCACGCGGTCTAATTTTAGATGATGCATATTAGTGATTGAGCCAGGAACTGCTCTAGTGATTTCCTCTAAGGGCTCTACAGAGCCTTGGCCTATTTTGAGATCTCTGTCCAGCCTCTGAGTCCTGAAGGGTAAGGTAGATGTGTGGGGAAGGGGCAGGATGATCACACCTGCCCTTTGGAGAAGAAGCTCTGACCAGAGGTTGCTTTGTCAGGGTGGAGGACTGGCTCCAGGGCTGGGTGTCAGGTGCCGTGTTTGTTGTCCCTTGTGTGCTGAGTTGGTCCCTTTTCTGTCCCTCTAAGGTGGTCTTCGTCCCTTACAGAGCCCTAAGTTTCCCTCTTTTCCCAGGTTAGTGCCTGGTTGGCTCAGAGTCAGAACTGACTGGCTCCTGCCCAGGACCAGGTGGCTCACCTTGCCAGGATGCCAGGGACCAAACTGGTGTTGCATGTGGCAAGCGTGTGAGGCTGCAAGGTGTGGTCTGGAGGGAGCAGCTCAGCGCAGAGGCTCCCCCAGACCCCACAGGCTCCCCCGTGGAGCCTCTCACTGAAGACCACCTGTGGAGGTCCGCTTTGGGGTTGGCAGTGTATTGCAGATGACGTGTAGAGAGCCCCCCCCTCTAGGTACTAGGGATTGAAAGCCGGGCCTTTGCACTGATCTACATCCCCAGCCCCTTTTATTTTGAGACAGGATTTCGCTGAGTCACTAAGCGGTCCAGGCTGGATTCAAGCCTGTGATCCTCCTGACTCAGCCTCCCAGAGTGCGAGGTTTACACACCTGTGCCAGCCTGCCTGGTTGTGGAGGCTCCTTTCGAAGTGTGCTGTCGTCTATCCGCCTCTCCTCTCCGCTGTCCTTCACCACCTACCTGGTCTGCAGGGCCTCTTGCACCATCAGGCCTCCGTCTGGCTGAGTCTGCCTCTAGGGGTCACCCGCAGGAGCTAGAGAAAGTGTTGGGATTTATCCCTCCAGGCCTTCCCTGTGGGCTCCCAGTTGACTCTCGGAAATGGAAATGAATCTTCCTTGTAGCCCTCACCCCTGGAGTCACTAGGAAGCAGCCTTGTCACCAGCCTTGGTTTCTGCGACATGCACCAAGCACCTTTCCCAACTCTTGACCTGGGTCATCTCATTTAAATCTTTCTCCTCTGAGCAGACACTCGTAATATCCTGGATTTGTGAATAAGGAAGAAACTGAGGCAGTCAAGTCAGCAACTTCCTCAAGGTCACAGGTCACCAGCTGGTCTCAATAGAAGCTGTCGTGGTGCAGAAACCAAAGCCCCTTGGTTCCCTGTGTGGTCTCTGCATGGGTCACTCCAACATTTTCTGGGCCCAGCTCCTCTCCCCACCTGAGAACACTGGACACAGAAGCCACGGGGCCAGCATTCCGCTCCCCAGCGATGCTGAAGACCACGTGGGGGGAGGGCTGGATGTGCCACTAAATGTGCACGAGCTTCGTGAAGGTCAGCACCCTCTGCCCTGGGGGCCATGGGGCGGCCTTAGCCTCCAGCCTCCCCGGCGTAGGGCTGCTCTAAGCACTTGCTTTGGTTTTGCAGAGCTGCTTGCGTATGTGCCTGCTGCGTCCTCAAGGACCCTCTTCTTCCACTTCCCAGCTGTGCAGGTGAGCAGGCGTGAGAGGGTAAGGCCACACCTGCTGTGGTCCTGTCCCATGGCCTTGGCGGCGTCAGCGTTTATGAGTCAAGCGTCTGCTGGTGAGGTAGCTGTGTGCCGAGTCCTCTCCGGGCAGGACTCGGCTTCTGCAGCCCCAGCTCACCCAGGCGGTACCGTGGCTATGCCTGTCCCCCCGCACCAGCTCACAGCGGCCGCTGTTTGATCTGAGGCTCCACATACCCTAACAAGTCCAGCCTTTCTACAGACAGAAATCTGAGGCCAGGGAAGGTGAAGGTTGACTCGGGGACACACCGTGAGTTAATAGAAGAGCAGGACTAGGAATTAGAGCTCCCGCTCCACGTGTGGGACTTGGCTCCGTGCGCCGGTGGACACGTCCCTGCTGAAGATCATTTCATCAGTCCATGACAGGAAGACTCTCCCAGGCCACAGTGGGAGTGAGTGGGTGGAGCGAGTCATGAACAGGGTCCAGCTTTCCTGTGCATCTAGCAAAATGGAGAGGCACTTAAAAAAAGGGCTCAGCACACTCCAGCAGGCTGGGAAGGGATGGCCGTGGTCGGGGAACATTCTGGGCCGCGGCTCTCGTTGGCCATGTCCACCTCAGGAGCTAGACCTCGTCAGCTCGGCCTGGAGAATCTGTGTCAGAGCACGGGAGGCAGTTCCCACAGGCAGAACGCCAGCTTCTTCTGGTTCCAAATCTGCGACCTTGAACCACTTACGTTTTTTCCTTGGCTCCCATCTTTCCTTATTCACAAGACGAGAGTCACCCATTCTTTCTCCAAAAGATGACAGTAAAGATCTAACAAAAGAAGACTGTAAAGGCACTCAGCATAGGTCCCAGTCCCAGACCCAAAGCAAGCAGAGGAATGTCAGGCCCCGTCGTCTGGAGGCCCGGGGACAGCTAGGCAGTGGCGCTCTGAGCAGCGAGTAAGCATTCAGCAGTCCTCCAAGGGCCACCGGCAACCTTGGAAGCCATGAATTCAGCTATACACAGAGGTCTGGGACGGAGTGGAAGCCACTCTGACTTCAAGCTTCAGTAGCTTCCGCAGGGCTCTGTGTCCACCCGTTCACCCGTCCCTTCCACCGGTGCTGGACTCACGCTGACTGTGACGATGAGCCCCACCGTGCCATTAGACAAGGGCCCAGCCTTTGAGGAACGTTCGTTGTGGAGGAGCTGACACTGGCACCCACACTTCCCGGGGTCCTGGAGGGAAGACTGCAGGACTCCTCACAGAAGGGCACGGGAACGGCCCGCCCTGCAGGCTGCAGCCTCCTGCTTCTCCCCTGTCGTGTCTCGTCCTAAATGCTGGAACTGCAGATCTCTGTCATGCTGAAGGAGAAATCCTGCCTCTGAGGCTGTCCGTGCTGAGCTGAGCGAGGGGATTTCTGGGCACTCTAGGGAAAGGGGCAGAGACACACACAGAAGGGGGACCCCGGTTCTGACAGGAGATCGTAGGATCCTCTGACTAGCAGAGGCTGCTCTTGGAGTCTAGTAAAACACCAAGGCCTGTGGCTCTGCGGGAGTTACCTTCTCTGCATGGCAGATCACACATTGTTTACTCACGAGGGTGTTGAATTGTGGGCAGAGTGGTCTTTGCAGACCTGCTATGGCAAGGAGCGCAGCTGGAGCTGGTGGAACTTCGGGGTGTGGTGGGCAGATGGATGGGCGGAAGAGGGAGGAGCTCTCGTCCTAGGCACAAGCTCAAGGCCCTTCTGGGCCTTCGGGACACTCAAGGTGGTGGTGGCCGGGCAGCACTTGGGTGAGTGAGCCTGAGCAGGAACCGGAGAGAAGATGGGTCAGGAGAGCACAGCATTTGGCTAACAGACTTTGCTGGCAAGACCCCGAAGCTCCCGGGTACACTCTGGCGTCACAGTCAAGGAGCTGCCCTGGTTTGCTTGGTCTGTGGGGCACCCAGACTCCTGGGATGAAGCCAGACAGAGCAGGCTACGCAGGCAGGGAGCATTTTGCAGCAGCACACAGTGGGGCCCCAGACCAGCGTGGGTGCTGAGGATGTGCTCTTTTTACCGCATGCCCCAGGAGCTCTCTGAGCAGCTCTTGGCATGGGGCTGAGTTGGTGAAGGTCCACAGCACTGCCCGGCCACTTCCTTGCACCCAGCTCAGTGGCAGTTGGTCAGGTACCCGCCCTCCCAACCATTCTCTTGCTCACTCATCCACGCACTGCACGCAGATATACTGATCTCCCACTCGGAACCAGGGTTGGTGTGACGGCAGTGAAGAGCAGATACTGCTAGCAGGGGTAGAGCTTTCATTTTATGGGGCAGACAAACAATAAACAAATATATGAAAAAATTGCATCTGGAACTGTAAAAACTTCTGAAGACACAGGCCGATAAGAGAACTGAACCCGGTGGAGGTGGGGATGTCTGCAGACAGGCTGCCGTGGCTGGGGTGCTCCGAAGGGTGGGCCAGATGCCCAGCACAGGAGGAAGTGACCCGTGCAGAGATCCGGGGAGGCGGCTGGTGTGGACTCCTGTGTGGAGAGAGGCTGGACATGGGAGGGGTCTGGAGACGGCAGGGCGGATGGGCCCAAGGACGCAGGGGGTCAGAGAGTGTGGGCATCACAGGGGCAGTGGTGCCCTGGGCCTTCTGGCTTCTTCTGAGGTACCGGGGGCGCCTTTGTCCTTCCCCTGGGTTTGGGACCACCCGGAGGTACTCCTGGAGAAGTCCTGTTCTGGACCTTCGCTCTGCTTCCTGTCGCTGATGCAGCGCAGTTCTCCTCTGAGGAGGGAAGGGACTGAGAAGTGACCTCTCTCCAAGGTGCTCACTGAGTCACACCTAGGGCCCGGGGGTGAAGAAGGGGGTTGGATGGCAGGGCGCCACGTAATCTGCTGCTGTGAGCTGGAGCCTGGCAGGAAGGCAGGCACAGGCTTGGCCTGGAGCGGCCGGCTCCTCTCTTTCTCTGCGTCCTGGTGGCCGTGACCTTAGCAGACTTTCTGCACCGTGCTCCCATGATGTGTTGTTGATTCACAGACTGGCACAGGAGCCAGAAGGAGCCCTCTCTGGGTGAGCGTTGAGTGTTCTGTCTCAGCAATGGGATAAGTGACTGGAGCATGGTTTTGGAAATGACAGAAGAGAACGAAGTGGAAACGTTCCGTCTATGTTTTGTAGGTTTTTAGGGCAGTGGTTGCTTAATTTGGTTGTTTTGAATCACCAAAGTAACTGAATTTGTGTACTTCCATCAGATTTTTCTCTCCGGCTTTAAAATGTTGACAAAGTACACATACATATCGTAGAAATGTTCCATTCTTACCCGCTGCAGGCGTCGCCCTCAGTGGCGCTGAAAATGCTCGTGTTGTTGTGCTCCTCTCCAGAACCGTCTTCACCGTGCTGCATGGAAAACTCTGACCCCCCGAGACAGCAACTGCCCACCCCCTCCCCTCGCCCCAGCTGCACGCCTCCCTCGAGGTCTTCTCTAAGAACTTGCTGTAGCTGCTCCACGTGGGTGCGATTCTACGTATGGGCTTTGGCTTCTGAGGCCGGCGCGATGTCCTTCACTCCTCTGTGCTGCAGCCCATGTTCGATTCCCTTCCTCCTCGAGGTGGACAGTGTTCCACTGTGTATGATCATCACAGTTGGCTCATCTGTTCATCAACAGAGGGTTTGTTTCTACGCTGAGGTTATTATGGACAATGCTGAGATGAACGTGGCTGTACAAATCTCTCCTTGTGAACTTGTTTTTGATGATTTCGATCATAAAATCTAGAAATAGAAACACTGTGTCCAGTAATCACTCTATTCTCAGCTTTTGAGGCATCACTGTAACATTTCCTAAAGCGTCTCTAGCATTCCACAGTCCCACGAATAGCGCACAATATTCCTATTTTCTCCAAATGTCCTCAGCAACACTTGGAATTTTTTCTAAGATTTGGATCAGTTGCTTCTGTGTGAGGGATAGTTCCTCCTGCTTCTGACACACTTATGGGCTCCTTCTTGCCGTCTCCTAAGGAGTTCTGGAAGCGCCCTTTCGTAAGTGTCTTTATGAGATATGCTGAAAAACAACGCAAAAATGCCGCTGCTGAGCAGGCTCCTGAGCTCGTCCAGCTTATTCACTGGCTGTGGTGCCACAAGCTCTCTGGCTCTTCTCCAGCGTCAAAATCACCATGGAAGGTAAACTCTGAATCGACTCAGGATGTTGAGATGCCAAAGCAAAAAGAGAGACTTCCAGACCACTCCAGAGTCGCGAGCGTGACGGAGCGTGTGCATTCGGAGTGTGGGTGTTTGAGGGAGATCAGTGACAATGTGTTGTACTGTAGTACGTTTAAAAAAATTAGACGTTCATATTTTTTATTACTGCTAGTACTTGAGTCTTCCTCTAATTTGGATTAATATGGTATACCTTTTTAATCCTTTTAACTTTTAATATGGTTTTATATTAAAAGTAAGTTTCAAGTGGAGGGGTTGTTGACTAACTGTCATGGTTCTGACAAAGTATCTGAGAGGGACCCACTCAAGGAGGCAGGGTCTGGCCGGGCATGCTGCCTACTTCATGGCAGCCGGAATCCCAGAGGGCAGCGGGAAGGGTCAGGATCCCCACGTGGGTCCCCGAGACCCGCTGCCTAAGCTGGGCCGTGTCCCAGGCCAGTCACCTCCTGCCAAGGGAGCCTCTGGGCTGCCTCAGTGTGGACTATGACAGGGCGCACGGGACTCTGTAGGTCTAACGTGACCGACCGCCTTCACTGAGGCGCGCCAGCCTTTCATACTGCTGATGTAGCGGGTTCAAAACTGCCGTCGTTCCGTTTGTTTCTGAATCAGTGTTCTTTGTTACTGTTCACCTCTTTTTCTGTCATGTATGTATATGATGTACAAAGAGTGACCATTTTAGAGTTTCTGTTATATACACTAAACTTATACTCTACCTTCAAGTAATCTGATAGTGCTGCATGTAAATGTTTGGTTTTTAGTTCTTATTACAGGTACTGTAATACCTGTGTCTTTGGTAACCTGACAATTTTTGACTGGATGCTAGACATTGTGAATGTTACTTTGTTGTTGCGTGCTGGATATTTTTACATGCTTTGTAAGATTTGCCTGGGACGCAGTTAAATGACTTATACAGTTTAATCTCTTGGGGGTCTTGCTTGTAAGCTGTTTTAATTTAAGGGAAATTAACAACAACAAAATACTTCCATGTATCCATCAATTATGAGATTTTTCATTCATAGTTGTTTCATCTGGGGCGATAGGACTGCTGCTGGCCCTGTGAGCACTGTGAGCCAGTCACTCTGCCCATCCAGACTTCCTTTCCTGGCCCCAGGTAATGCTCACATACATGATTTGAGTAGTTTTAGCTGAGGGCTTGAGAGTCATTCTACAGAACTCCAGAGGCCCCTCTCTGAACAATATTCTGCTCCCCAGGACTGTGCAAAGTCTAGCTGACAGGTTGTCCCCAAATCCCGACTTCTGTCTCTTCCACTAACAGAACTGCTGGACGCTGCTGAGTTCCCATGCCTCGCCGTACGGGGCATCTGCCCCAGGTGGGAGCAGGGACTGTCCTGGGCTCGTTGTATACTTGGCATCTCTCACGGATACTAGTGTGCAAGAAATTCTATTCTTACATTGTGTATGGCTTTGTACAGCTGTTGAAATAGCACTGGAGTTCTTCAGGCCAGTAAGAATCCTGGAATCTGTGCTGGTTAATGTGGGATAAACCTGGATATTACCCAGTTGCTGACGCTGCTTTTTTTTTTTTTTTTTTTTTTTCTTAGACAGGGTCTCGCTTTGTGGTTCAGGCTGGCCCTGAGCTCAGCCTCAAACTCACATCACAGCAATCCTCCTGCCTCTGCCTCCCGAGTGCTGGGATGACAGGTGTGAGCCACCACGCCCGGCACTGTGGTATGTGGTACCGGTTGCTGCTGGCGTGAGTCTCCATGCCCAGTATTGTTACATGGTTACTGGGGATCAAACCTGGGTCCTTGTGCTTGCAAGACAGGCGCCGGAATCACTGAGCTAACTCCCCGGCCCTGATGCTGGTTTTTATAGCTGGAATGGCACCATTTTTCAATGAATATTTGCATCAGCAGCTCTGATTAAAGAAGCAAATGAGTTTTGCTAAAATTAGGTGGGAAGTGTCTGGAGGAGTCCTCAGAAACGTGAGAATCGAGATTGGGTTGGTGCATCTAGAATCTTGGCCTGCATGCCTCACTGGCTGTTTTCTGTCCCTTCAGCCATCAGTTTAGTGGCCATTTGGTGGGGACAGGGGCTGTGAGGGCCCAGCACTGGCCCAGCAGTGCTGCAGGGTGCCCAGGCCAGTCAGCAGAGGCTCCAGGCCTCAGTTCAGCGCTGCAGCAAGGCCTCCCGCGCCACGGCTGTGGAGGGACAATTGGGAAAACGTCTAACAAACACACCTGAGTCTGCACTCAAGCCACTTGTCATCTGCACGGCTAGTATCAGGAGCCTTAGGACACGCAGTCTGCACCTGAGAGACATCTAGAAATCCCAAGCATCAGACACTTCTTGTGAGGATGTCTGGAGTATGCTGAACGCTCCGAAGGGTGCTGGGAATGACTGGGATTTACGCCCATCCTCCGGTTTCGCCTTCTCCCTGCCGCTTCTCTACCCTCGCTGAAGGTTCTCTGGTTGCAGGAGGGAATGGCGCCTGCTTCACTCTTCTGCCATAATATATTTATGAAGGGCAGTGACGGCCCAGGCAAGTGGAAGGGTAGTGTAATCAACACATCTTTATTGCTTACCTGGCTTTGTGCCAGGTACTGAGGGGAAACAGAGACGTTTAAGGTCTTGTTACAAGAGCGAAGGAATTCACCCTGCTGTGGGCAGGAAGGACCCTGACAATTGCCTGCG
>PVIR01015229.1:0-38712 GCA_004026965.1 Petromus typicus
AAGACATCCTGCCTCATGGGAAAGGGCAGAGAGACAATTAAGCAATAAACAGGGGTTCTGGAGCCTTTAGTTTGTAGTTGGGAGGATGATGATATTGAATGTGTTTGTATGCTGATTATAAAGAAGGAAAGCTTGAAAACAGAAAAGAATGTGGTGGGCTGAGAAGGTGATACCAGAGTCTAGAAAAGGAGAGGATAAAGTGGCAAATGTAGTAGGTAGTACATGTGTTAATGGGTGCCATGAAATACGCCTTGTCCTGAAAACACAGTGCAGGGTACAGGTGACGTGAGTGCCATAAGTACACATAAATACACAGGTGTCATAGGGTGGGAATTTGGGGAATTCCTCACTGAGATGACCTGTGTTCTCTGTGTAAAACAGGACTGGAGATATATGTATGTGGTACAGCGCTCAGGTTGGAGAGTTACAACACTTAGCAGAAATGGGAAATCGTATTTGTCAGAAAATAGTGTTCAGGGTCTTCATGAACTTGCATTTATAAATTTACCTTTACCAACCTTTCCCTGGTTTTGCAGGGAAAAAAAAAATGGCTCATTGTAGCACGGGAGTGCTGTAAATAGATGTAAACACAAGGAGTGATTATATTTCAGTGTAATTTGACAAAATTAGGCAGCAGGCTACCCTGTGATTACCAGTTTATTGACTCATGATTAATACAAATGGTTTTAGAACTATAGTTATACAGCAAGAAACTCTAGTTAAAGTTTAAAATGGAATAATAGACATATAGTATAGATTGATAAGGGGTGTTACGGAGTGAGACCAAAGAAATCGAGAATTGAAGGTATGTGGAGTAGTTATGGTCATCGGTACTATCTCAGTGCTGTAAAGGAGGAGGAAAAGTCAAAAGGAGCTAAGAAACGAGACAGAGGATTGGGGATCACAGGTTGGAGGAAAGCAGATTTATTTATTGCCAAGAGTGGTAATCCCGAAAGTTTGATTTAGTTGCAGAGTAAAGTGGTAAAGTTTCAGATTGGAAAGAATTATCAATCTGTTTGGCTTTGGGAAGTGAAGATCAATGAATGAAAGCAAGGGTAGTGTAAAGTGCTTGGATTATCTAAAAGAGGTAGATAAGTTACTGGAACGAGCATGAATTTGGAGGTCAGAGAGGTTAGGTTGATGTCTTCTGGCCCTGTTCTTTTATTGTCAGTATCCTTTCTGACTTATTTTCCTGTTTTATAAAATGAGATTTTCCTCTTTTATATAATTCTATTTTACAGAATTAAAAGTATTAAATAAGTTAAATATGTACAAAATGATTGATAGGCAGGTTGTGGTGGCTGTACCTATACCTGCTGTTACTAATAACCCCATCTACATTGACTACAGCGCAGCAGGGGGAAAAGGGGGGCAGCAGTAGCCTCGAGTATGGATGGGCATTATTCTAAGGCCTTGTATCTGTTTGCTGTTTAAGTGAGCCCGGCAGCCTTTCACAGTCCCAGGGAAGTAGTGGTGATGCTGGCACTGGAATCCAAGCAGTCTCGAATATGTTCTCAATTCACATTATACTGCTTAAGTTCTAAGAAATGCAGGTAACCCAGAAGACAGTGAAATAGTGACATTTAAGGGGCTAAACCATGGAGTGATATATAGTCATATGAATATATGATCCAACTAATTTAACTGTTAATCTACTTCATTGTGTACATGCTGATACAAAGAAGCGTGTTCTCACCATGCATTACATTTTCATTTAAAAAATAAAAACATTTGTACTTTTAACTTTGCTCATGGAATCACTAAAACTTTGATTTATGAATCTTAAAATGACACATCCCTTTAATTTAAAGACAGTTTTTTCATATGTTTATATGGAAATGTTAAAGAAATTTTGCTGGTAGGAATTAGTCTTTGTACCTTCTTTTACAGGTAACTCAGCAGTTGAAGGCTCGATTTTTGCCAAGTCCAGTTGTTATTAAGAAACGTATTGAAGGACTTATTGAGAGAGAATATTTGGCACGAACACCTGAGGATCGCAAAGTATACACATATGTAGCATAAAATGCATTCAGAAATTTGATTTATTCTTGGACTGTACTCTTCGCATGGACTGGGAAGTTCTTTTAAATCATTAATATTAAGACGACCATCTCTTCTATTAAAATTACAGTACATGTTCTAGACCATTCAGATTGAGCCTTTACTCCCTTTGAGAGTTTTCAACATCAGTTGAGTGAGCTTCAGGCTTTACAACGTTATCCCTGTAGAGATCATCTTTACAGTTCCTCGGGAAAATGTGAATGTGCCGCATTTTGTTTTCAGTACTGTATGAAAACAGAAAAAAAAATAAAAAACAAAAATTTAGAAACAACAGCTCATTAAAATAAAATTGTTGAATTTCATTTCCCCAGGTCTTCAGTGTTGATGTAAATGTGTTTCTATAGTGTTGCCTGTTAGCACTTTGCGCATTGTGTAAGTGGGGTAACAAAAATGGCAGAAGAAATGCAAGACTTCCCGTTATCTTGCTCTGCATAAAACATTTCTTTAGTCCTGTTTAATTTAAAATCAGATAAATATACAGCGATGAAAGCATCCAACTTGAGCATGCTTTATTCCACCACTTGCACTTCCTAATCTTAGTAGCCTTATGACCTTTGTTTTGGGCTCAGAACACACCCTTATTTGTTTTTTGTCCTATTGTAATTTGAGATTTCTCAAATTAAGTCTTAAAATGATTAGGTTTCATTGAGTTATTTCTAGAGAAAGAAAATATTTTAGTATGTATAAATTGTATAATAATTTTTTTGCTGTTGTACTCACTGCTAATAGTGGATTGTATAGGATAGTGTTTTATTTCATCTGTTACGAACAAAAATGAGTGAATTAAGTATACACATACCCAGTAATTCAAGTTTGTCAGAGCACAAAACTGATAGCTGGTTATATTTAATTTATCCCCTTTGAAAAGCACATACAGTCTAAACTTTGTTTATAAATACCTTAGGTTCCCCCCACCCACCCCCACATCCATACACACTTAAATATATATTTTGGTGAAACTGTGGTACATTATTCTGTTTCAAAATGCAATAAACACGATTACCTTGATAGTTTTAACAAAATCTTCAGTTCTTGCAGCTGTGTTTTGAAAAATGATTTAAGCAATATTTTCAAACCTGATTAATTCTGGATATTTAGCTGTTCTCTGAAGAGGCATCGTGTTCATGTTTTCAACAATGTGCATTGTGCTGAAGATTCGTGTCACTTATCCTGTGCTTCCAACTAAACCAGTGTTTCTTACCTGATTGATCTGCCGAAGATTATCATGTGCTTTATCTTAACTTCAGAGTATTTTTACGGTCAATTTTATTTTCATTTTTGTTCTCGTAAGACAGTGCTTTGGATATGTAATGGGGGCAAACCACTGTAGGTTTCAGTTGGATAGAAAAAATGAAATGTTACTAATAAGTTCAAGTAACCCACCCTCGATTGACTTGTCTCTACTGTTGATACATTTATTAGAACCTATGTCTCAAGAGATGGTTTTTGTTTAAATTTATGGTAAAATTATAGCAACTGAATTCTAATGCGGATTAAAACACCACATAAATATTTTCCCCGTGCGTCTTCAGTGATAATTTCTCTTCAAAACTTGCAAGTATGGTTTCACTGAACTTAATTTTGTACCCATCTATAGATAATACCTCATGCTTTTATTTTACATTTTCTACTATTACATGATGCAATTAAGATCCAATGAAAATTATTGTAAACATTCTCAGGACACTCACTGTATTTGAGTGATAGAAGTAACACAGAGCATGGATCAGTTTCATTTTCTAATTGAATTGGAATTTTCTGTAAGGAAGGTATTTATAAAAACACTGATATTTCAAATTCTCAGTTCTCAGATTGTCATGTTAAAAACATGAAAGATAAAAATTTCATGTATTTGTAATCTCCTAAATGAGAAATTGAAACAATATAATTGCTGAACTATTGAAGTTCAGTTTATGTCGTTGGTTTGAGTGTTGGCTGTATGGTTCAGGACTAGAATTTAGAGATGTACAGGTTTGATATCCATATTTCTAAAAGCTTACAAATATCAGAATCCTTTCAAATTACACTAGAGTTGAGTGATTGGGGAGTGCTGGTAATGCTGCATTAAAAAGATGAAGCTTACCTAAAACATTTAGGTTTTAGCTAATGAGTATTTTTAAGAGGACAATTAACTTTCCACCTACAAGAATGATGTCACCTCTGTTAACAGTTGTTAATTATTTCAAGTCTTCAAAAATGTTTATTTTGAATTATTTCACAGTTGATAATTCATTGCAATTAGGGAACACAAAGTTCCACACAGTTGATAGCTGTTGAGATAGCAAGGATCCTTTATGTCATTGAATTTTAAAATGAAGAGGAAGAGAGGCATGCTTCTCCTGAAGACACATGAAGGCATTGTGTGTGGCATTGTAAATACGGGAATGTGCCACTCCCAACCCCCCAAAATAGGTAGGCCTCTAGGTAAGACTCCTCAGTGAAGCACATTGATGTTCTTTGTATCCAGTATGTTGGCTACTAGTATTAGGTAGCAACCAGTGGTCTCAGTAACGTGCCTACATCTCTAGAAGATAAGTACATTGGTGGCATCTCAGAGTTCCAAAATGCTATTTAGTTCCTCAGTTTGGAAAATATGTTAAATCCAAATAATGCTGTTTTCGTTTACAGTTTTTAATATTTGCGATGAGTGGCCAAATAGCGTTAACAGGATTTTATCCTTGTCTGTCTGCTGTAACTTGATTAGTTTTTATGTTCTGTGATATACCCTACTAGGCTGTCCAATTTTTGTGAAGAAGGCTGTTATGTATCAGTTGTAGATTGTGTATTTTATGGTGCATAATCAGTAAGTGTTGGTAAGAATGTTAAAACATTTCAGATTAACAAAATTATCAAACATTTTTAGTATAAAGAGCAAAAATAATTAAAAGTGTTAAGCTGTACCAACAAGTAAGTGTCTACCATGTGCTAGACACTAACGTACTTGTATGTTCCTTTAGTTGTCACACGTGTTGCCCAAGGTACTGCTACAAAATGACAAAGCTGGGAGTTGACCTACATTGGTTTGATTCTAGATTCCAGCTCCTGAGGCTCTTTTTGTGCCGCAAATAGAATTGATTTTTCCATCCGTGGTTTTCATTTATACAAATAAAAGAATGTGGACACTAAACATGTGAGCACCTCAGTATGAGATTCTGCATGTTTCTGTTGCCTTTACATTTGCTGATAAATATTGTCAGGGAAGCAGGGACAGTGGTGGCTGCTATTCTGGAAATGTGTCCATTTAAACCGTTAGTAGGTTTCCTAAATATTTTTACATATTAACTGGGTCATGCAGATAGATACTTGATTTAAATCTACAATTTAAAAAATGTTTTTACTTACTGCATGCTTTTCCTATACCAGTTGGTTCTTTAACCAGAATGCCTAGGAAAGCGAAGAATGACTGAGGACACTGAATGATTCAGAGATTGATCACAAAGTCAGCTCTCAGGAGAACAGGAACAATCAGACATCGGGAAACCTTACTAAACGTAGAAATGGCAGATTTGTAAGTGTGTTATTTAAGCCACTCCAACCCCTAAGTTGATTTTAAGTGAGCCAGGCAAAAATGGCTTTAGTTATATATGAAGAGCCTGAAATAAATATGTTTGTATTTCTTAGTGACTTAATGGAGTTATTTCAATGTTCTGATAGTTTAATACATACAGGAATTCTTGAAGTACAGAGAGATTTAAATTTTATATCTCCAGATTCTACAGTTACAGTTCTTGAATAAATGTCTCAGCACAATGTCTGGTATGTGGTGGGCGTAGGCACTCAGCAAAATATCAAATGAATGTGCTTAAATATCAGGAAGTAGCTTGAAAGAAAGTCTTAAAAGAACTGAACTGAATTAAAATTGGTACATTATGAGGGGTATAACTGTGGTTATATGAATTGTGTTTTTTATTCTCAAAATACTTCCAAATTTAATAATAATGGGAGATGATGTCATTTTGGTTTTTCCACTAGGCATAAAGTAAAAAACGTTGACCAGTTGCTAGCTTGTCCCGGAGAGCATTAAATGCTGATTGTAAAGCCCTCTTGCTGTGTCATCACTGTGACAAGCAGTTTGCCAGTACAGGTCCATTGGATCTTCTCATGATCCTGCAAAAACCTCAAGCTTGATAACATGATGTATAGTGATCCCACCAGCAGTTAACTGAGTACAAATACTTGAACCCACGTCTGTAAAACTTGTGCTTTCCTGACTACTGATATGACCTTGGTAATCGATTATTTGGCAATGGAACTTTATAAACAGTTTGGATCTTGAGGTAGATTTTCTTGGCAAATATTTTGTTGAAAATCTGTGTTGGGTTTTTAAACAATGCTCTTAAAATTGTGATGATTCTGTGGAGCCTGCAGTAAAAAATATTAGTAATGTTAGCTGTTAATATTGAGGTAAATGGTTTATGTGTGCTGTTTGTAGACAGACCTATAAGGATTAATATCTGTAGAATTATGCTTATTCTCTATATAGCCTACCTTTTCTATAGAATACCATCTTCTTATTTAAAAAAGAGCCACTTGACTGATTTTTTTTTTATATAGGATTGAAAACTGATGGAGACCAAAAAACTTCATGGTGGGAAAATGGACAAAAATCTTGATTTTGTTCAAATGTAGCTCTAGCAGTAAGTAGCCAGTGTATGTGTGTAACTGCAAAATGAAGATTTAGAAACTTCTAAAGTGAAGGAGAGGCCAGAGTACAACATTTAAAAACTTAATACGTGCTATGTCCATCACATTTTGAAACTCCCCTCATGAGATTGCCTGCAAAGCCTTTCTGCAGTACTCCTAAGAAAAACCATTTGGTCCAAAAGTCATGCTCCTTAAGTTTGTAGAGAGGCATCAGCATTCAGCGGATTTGTCTTGAGCTGATTAAAAACAAAGCAGTGAGTTCTCACAGTGAAAAACAGTGTTTACCTTCAGGAAGGACTGCAGTGGTTGCTACAGTCTCCAAAGCAGTCTCCAGAGCTCCAGAGTAAGTGCTTCTGTTGTTCTCAGCCCTGTTAGACCTCAGACTTGTTTCAGAAGCAGTAGGTGTATAAAAATGGCCCTTGTGGGCCGGGAATTTAGCTCAGTGGTTCCGACACCTGTCTTGCAAGTGCAAGGGCCCGTGTTCAATCCCCAGTAACCATATACAATACTGGGCATGGAGACTCATGCCCAGCAATCAGTGCCACATACCACAGTGCCGGGCGTGGTGGCTCACGCCTGTAATCCCAGCACTCGGGAGGCAGAGGCAGGAGGATTGCTGTGATGTGAGTTGGAGGCTGAGCTCAGGGCCAGCCTGAACTACAAAGGGAGACCCTGTCTCAATACAAACTAACAAAAACAACCAAAACAAAAATGGCCCTTGTGAAGGCTATCATCTAAAAGGTTGGAAATGCTTCTTTAGAGCATCTAAGTTTGAGGCAGTTGATTTATACAAGATTCAATAAACTTCAGATTCCTGGATTAGACGAGAACTGACTTGGTAAGATCTGGTTATGAGATGAAAACACACCTCATGTGGAGTTAGCACATCTCAGCTAGTTAAAGCAACAGATTTCAAAGTGTGCCGGGGAGTTTCGAGCCACTGATGATCATCATATCACAATATTGATTGCAACCAGCCGATGTCAGGCTTACCTGAGGGTTAAGCAAGCAGGGTCACAGTAGTGGTGTTTTCATTAGACATTCCCACTAGGAGAGATTAAATCTAGAAGTGTTACAAGGCCCATGATCTCTGTCCTTTTAGTGTGAACACAGAGAGCACTACCAACAGTGACTGGAACTAAAAAGCGAATGCCTGCCGAACAGGTTTGGGGTTTTTCCCCTGTGCTCACCGTGGAGCAGTTGGGGTGGCAGGAGCTGAGGTGTTGCGCTGCCAGTCTCGTGAGAGAAACCCAAGAGTGAACCACGGACTCAGCTGTCGGCTCAGCAGAGAGAGGAGTTTCTGGTGAGATTCTGTTTCTGGTTGGAGGTTTGTGCATGTAATCTGACACAAGAAGACTCTAAGGTGCTCTTACTCTTAATACCGAGATGTAACTTTTGGGCTCTCAGTAATGAGCTTTCATAGAATCACCTTAGCAGTTAAGCGAAATACTGTTCTGGGGCTTTGTTTTGGGTTTTGTGTGTGTGTTTCTGAGAATCAAACCCAGCACCTGGTGCATGTTAGGCAAACACTGCCCCTGACTTCATCTCCAGGCCACAAAATAAATGTTTTTAAAACTTGTCATTCTTGGAACCAAAAGATTTAACATGGGCTTCTTTACCGATCATTGTGTAGGTTAGGGTCTAGGTATGTACAAGAACCTGCGTTCCTCTCAACAAAGCTGAAGGGGCCCACCGCACCTGAACTGGCCACCGCTAAAGAGTGTTCGTTCTTCCGTGAGCCTTGTTGTAGTGACTACAGCATCAGCTTGCCTGGAGGTACAGCCTGCTCCTGTGTGCTGCTCTGACTCCATTCTATGAGTCTGGTGGCAGATAGGGGCAGGTGGGCTCGCCACTCCCTGGGGAGACTTTCCTCCCATAAAGGAGGAAAATTTTAGTTTTTAGTAATTTTAGTGAGAGCGGCTGGTGGTGCGTTCTCACCTGATCTCTTCACACAATGCCCATGACAGCAGCACTGACTTGGGAGGCAGGATAGAGGCTCTGAGCCCCACTTATATAAACCCCGCACAGGAACTCAAGTTGCCCATTAGCTTGGTTACTTCATACTCTAAGCAACTGACCTTAATGCCTAGAAATGATTTATCCACTCCAGATGAAAACATTCCTCCCCCCTGAGGCTGATGCCATTTCCTGAAACCCATGTAGTTGCAATGAACTTCCTGGGGTCTTTCAAATTTTTCATTTTCCCCATTATTTTTACAATCAGTATGACCAAGACCAGAGTCACTATCATAGTTATAAAACAATGCAATCCAGTTTTGTGTATGTTTTTGCACATGTATGTTTCTGTATGTGTGCACATATGACTATAGCTGTGCACATGTTTGTATGCTTTATGAGGGACCCTAAAAGTAGTAAGTAGTTGAGAGGAAGATTGTTTCTGTTATAAGTTACTGCATATGCAGTTCATCAAATGTCAACGGTGTAGTAAGAAGTTTACATTCTAATTTTATTTCACTACCTTTGCTAAGAAATTGTGTTGTTAAATATTAGTAAATTTGTTAGGCAAAAAATGTACACATACACATAAAACTACATATATGGAACTTTTTAGGAGATTTGTTTACTGAAAATTAAAGTTGTGTTTGTAAGTTAATTTCCCATTGTGAAGTGTATCATTATGCTGGATCTTCGTCTCCTTTGGTTAAAAAGTTAGAGAAATTTATACATCTGTACCGAAATACTACACTTAGCCTGTGCAGCAAAAAGACTGACATGGTTATTGGTGTCATAATTTCTGGTGTCAGTTTTCATAAGTACAAACTACATAATTTTAAGTTGCTTCTCTACATTAATTCTAACTCTTGTCTTGAGAGACAATCAAACCAATGTTCCACCTCGGAGAGGAGTTAGGGCTAACTGTACATTAATTCTAACTGCATAAATTCTAACCCTAATTAATTCTAACTCTAACTCTCTACATTAATTCTAACTCTACATTAATTCTAACTCTGAAGTTTCCATTCAGTTTTGCCAGGGGAATGTTTTTTAGAAGTGCAGATGTTAAAAGGGGACCTTGGAGAGATGGTGATGATGCCAGACCTCAGATTCCAGCTCCTTCCTCAGTTCACTCTGCAAAGTGTGTGGAAACAGCTATGATGTGTGTTTTTGAAAGTTACCTGTGCCGTTGGTTTGAACTCCCAGCCATCCAAAGACAGAATTGGCTGTTGTTGGACACTAAACATCCCTTATCTGTGACCTGAGTTATGCATTATATTTAACCTAATTTTAAAGAATGTGAACCTAATGAAATATATTCCAACTGTGCTAATATATTTTACATATAATTCATTATACCATGTTCAGTGAGCACTGGACACTCAGCAATAAGCAAAGCAGACTAGAGGCCTCATGCAAGAAGAGTTCATTAGGGGCAAAGAGCCAAATGTATTGTACACCATGTCCTGTGAGAAAAGGCTGGAAGGAATGTGGAGCAGCATGGTGGGATGACTTCAGATAGGGTCATTAGTCAGCCTCAAGAAGAAAATAAGGTTTTGGGTTAGGACTTGAAGGAGCAAGAGAAAGAGCTGTCCTGCTATCGAGAGAAGGATGTTCTGGCAGGAGAAGGAAAACAGTTCTGAGTGCTGCCTGGCGCCTCTGGCCCTCAGAGCCTGTTGACATTGCTGGTGCTCAATTGGGGAAGAAGAATGAAACCAGAGGGAAGAAGGGGCCGGTGACCCAGGGTCTCATCAGCTGTGTAGATGTCTGTCATCTTCCAGCCAGAGAACCGTTGTGCAGGGTTAGAGATGATACAGTCTGACTCATTGGCTGCTCTGTTCTCCGGCTTCCACAACGATCTCAGAGCGAAAGAGCAGGAGCACCTGGCCCGGGGGACAGAGGTGGTCTTGTGAGTTCTTGATGTACTTTGACAGTGACTTCAAACTGATAACTGTGATGTGGGAGACAGAGGTGATAAAGGCTTTCAACCTAGGAAGGAGGAAGGTGGGTTCATTGCTTTTAATAGAAGATGGTAAGGAAGTCCCCTCCCTCCCTGCCTGCCTTCTTTTACTTTTGTTTCTTTCTGTTTTGTTTTTGACTTTATTGTTACTAGTCTTCAGTTTTGGATCAGTTGTAAGTGCACAACAAAATCATTTCATTTCAAGGAAGGAAAATTAGAGTTGAGATTGGGCCCTGACATTTCAGTGTCTACCAGAAAGGAGAATACACATAGTAAATACATGGCTGGGGTTCCACGGCCAGGATTAGGAAGGGAGTAGGCTGAAAATGCCTTTTTCAGAGTGTGCAGATGATATGTAAAACCGTGAGACTGGGAGAACAGGCCAAGGGTGTCGTGCCAGACACAGGATACGGCCCCTGAGCTCCAAAGTGCCCTGCCCATGGGCCCAAGGATCCAGGCCCTTCATAGTCCTGTCTTTGCCAGCCTGTCTGAGGCTCAACTTTACCCGCTGAAAGTGCGAGTGAGATGCTCTGGGAGCAGAGGTGTCCTGGTCCCAGGGCTCCACACCAGCTCTCCGGAGAGTGACCTTGTCCTTGGCGGCCACTGGTCCACTTGGGCAGTTCCTCCAGGACTAGGTGCCCACAGAACACAGCACAGGCGTCTCTAGCATTGTGCTTTCTGAAGCCATTCAGATGCAGCAGGTTAGCTGGAGCCTCCACACAGTGTGCATCGTCTGCATCCAGCCAGCACCGCTGCTCCCCGGCCCTCTGCAGAGCCCCACCATGTGCTGGGAGCTCCCAGTAAACTGGCCATGTGACGTTTGTCCCTCAGCGTGCTGGAGCTGTGGGCCAAATGAGTTCAGAGGGAGAGTCTCTCTTTGCTTTGAGCGTCTTCTGCAGACCAGAGGCCAGGTGGCCTCTTCACTTGTGCCTCTGCTCTCCCACTGCTTCACATGCACACATGCACACACGACACACACACGTCACCTTTCTCTGATTTTTACGGCTCCTGACTTAGGTTCTGTGATTCCATCAGGACCAAACCTGGATGAGCGAAAATAATGTTCCTATGCACAATTTTTAACTTAATCATATTTATTAAATCCCTTTTGTCATATAATGTAACATTCTGTGTTCTGTGGATTAAAATGAAGACATCTTGGAGGGACCATTGTTTACTACTGAGTAATCCAATTATTTTCTTATTTAAACTTAAAATTAGGATAAGGTTTATTTTCTTTATGGATAGAAGCCTGAGGAATTTAATAACCTCCACATATACAGTGATGAAAGTGGATTTATGCAAAATCAAGAGATACCAGTTTGAGATCAGCCTTTTTTCCCTGTTATTTTACAACATAGAACATTATTCTTCAATAATTAAAGCCATCCTTTAATACAGTTATGTAATTCACTTAAAGGAAGCCATCTAAAAGTGGCCAATAGAAAAATCATGTACAATTAAGGATAACAGCATAACCTTATTTCTTAACTCTTTTCATGCTGTGGCATCAAATTTGTCAATTGATCACCCTTGGATTTGAAATACTGAGTGACTTGAATTGGTGCAGAATTAAGTTACTTTACTATCAAGCATCCACTGCATGTGAGACACCTAACCAGCCATCATAAGTAATACAGGCAGGACCTTGAACCAAAAATCACACATGACGTTAAAGTAAAAGCAGTTTCATTCAAGTGTTAAACAATCTTACAAATTGAGAGACAATCAAACCAATGTTCCACCTCAGGGAGAGGAGTTAGGGCTTTTATAACAGGAAAAGGGGAAGATAAAACATGGAGCTCAATAGTTCTCCAATAGATTAATTAGCACAGTGTGCAGGTCAAGCTATTGGACATTTGATACCAATCGGGGCAGTCATTGCTCACAAATATGGGAAGGTCTATTGAAACGTACATGTTAGGACTAAGGGTGAAAAGCGTTGCCGGGTGGATTGTCCAGCAGAGGTACCTACATGAATGTGTGGTCACCGTTTTATAAGCTGAGTTCAGTCTTTTGTTATAGATCCTACCAGGCAATCGTAGGGAAGAACTCTTCTTTCAAAACCTCCCTGTGTTGTTTGTATTTTATTAGTGTTCACATAAGTGATTCTATTCTTTTCCAGCTGGAGAGGTGAAGGTCCCATGAGTACACAGACGTGCGGAAAGTGTGGGTCACTGAGGAAAGAGGCACTCAACCCAGGAAGACATTGACTTGTCCCTTCTCCCTTCAATATTGCCTTTTAATTGACTTTTAACTTAGGAAGATGTGATGGTTTAGTTTTTATTTAAATTAGCATATTTTATTTTTTTAGAGTAGCTTTAGATTTTCAGAAAAAAAACACCACAAATTACAGTGACTTTCCACACCCCTTTTGGAGTCCCCTCGGTGTGGCCCATGCATGATGACATGCATCTACTGTTCCTTTGTGGTGCAGAACATCTTCACTGCCCTGAACATTCCTGCGTGCCCTTGCCCATACCTCCCTCTTCTTAGATACATTCTGGTTTTGTTGAACTCCAAAGGGTTCCATCCAGCAAGACCTGTCCATCATATATCCTCTCAGAGTGGCTTTGCTTACTTAGCAAGATGCATCTAATACTCCTCCTTATCTTTCATAGCTCTCTCCTTTCTATATTTAAAAAAAAAAGTACAGCATTCAATTATTTGGGCATATCACTGTGTGTTTACCTAGTCACCAATTACAAGGCATGTTGATTGCTTCCATTTCTCACCATTGTGGATAAAACTGCTATAAAACGAGTGTGCACGTTC
The DNA here is from genome assembly GCA_004026965.1 of Petromus typicus. Classification (NCBI taxonomy): domain Eukaryota; kingdom Metazoa; phylum Chordata; class Mammalia; order Rodentia; family Petromuridae; genus Petromus; species Petromus typicus. The sequence continues at coordinate 13,397 of PVIR01015229.1, forward strand.
TGTATGGACACAAGTTTTCAGCTCATTTAGGGAAATGTCAAGCAGTACAATTGCATGATCATGTGGTTAGATCATCTTCAGCATTAAAAGAAACCACCAAAAGTGGTGGGCCTTCCAAAAGTGCTGGGCCGTTTTGCCTTCCCATTGGCAAAAAATGAGAGTTCTTGTTGGTCCATGTCCTTGTTGGCATTTATTAACAGTTTTATAGTTATCTTAGTCACTTTCCATGTTGCTGGCACAAAATACCCAACACCCACAACTTGAAGAGAAGTTTTATTTTTGTGCATATGTTTTATAAGTTTCAGTCCTTGTGCGATCAGACGGCTACAGGTGGAAGTAGCACGGGAGAGGAGGAGAAAGGTCACTCACTTAAGTGCAGCCAGACAGATCTAAAGGAGAACCAGGGGTGGGGTTGGACCTTTGCAGGCCACACCCACCATGACTCACCTCCCCTGAGCAGACCCTGCCTCCTAACTACGTTTAGCTATAAACCCACCAGGGCACTAATCTGCTCGTGCTGCAATCACCCCTTTAAAGTCCTGCGTATGAGCACAGAAGGCTTCAGGGAGACAAGTAGATATAAACCATCACGGAGGGTTTAGCCATTCGAATAGGCATATGATGACATCTCATTACTTCTCATCTGCAGTCCTTAGTGACACAAGACCTCAAGCAACTTTTCAATATGTCATCATATTGGTGACTTTTCTGTCCAGATATTGTGCCCAGTTTACCATAGACTTGTTTTCTCATTGTTAAATCTTAAGGTTTCTTCATATTTTGGAAATGTCTTTTATCAGATACATTCTGGATAAATTTCCAATCTGTGGCCTGCCTTTTCATCCTTTTAACAGTGTGTTTTACTGTTTTCCAGAGCCAAAATTTTAAATGTTAGGGAAATCTAACTTTTCCTCATGGTTGGTATTTTCAGTGTTGAATCTGAAACTCACCACAAAACCAAGGTCCTAAAGGTTTGTGCCCAAGTGATTTTTCTAAAAGCTATCTATTATTGTTTTCCATTTTAAATGTAGATATGTAATGCACTTGAGCTGAGGTGTGTGAGAATGAAAGGTCTCTGTCTATATTCTTGTTTTGCTTTGTCTCTGGCATGAGGAGATTCTAGTGCTGACACTGTCGTTGAAAAGACTAACCTTTTCCCATTCCCTTGCCTTTTGTTCTTTTGGCAGACATCATTTGTGTTGATTTGTGTGGAGTTTTCTTTGTTCTTTTAATTTTACTGATACATTTTAGAAATACAAAATGATAACACTATGCATATCTAACCTCGTAGGGAACTTTACCTGTACATGATGTATCTTGCTTGCTCTCTCTTCCCTCTTTACAAAAACTGTTTCCATTTTTTCCTTCCACTCTTTTTTTGTTCTTTCTTTCCTTTGCCACTCCCTTCTCACTTGTTCCTCTTCTCATTTGAACATTCTCATCCCGTTTCCCAATATCGGTTATACTTTTTGGTCCTTATTTACTCTTTTTCTCCTATGAAGGGAACCATACAGTATTGATTATGTCAGATTTACTTCACTTACACATACTTTCGAGATCCGTCCATTTAGCTAGAAATGTCTCAAGCTTATCCTTTATGACAGAGTAGTACTCCACTCTATTTAAAAAAAAACTCACATCCATTTGTTGGATTCTAAGTATTTTAGCATTTTAGCTATTATAAATTATTATAAACATGGTTATGCATATATCACCATGGTATTATGCTTTGAATTCTTATGTGAAGAATAGCAAGAAGAATAATAGTGGGGTCAAATGGAACCTCTCATTTGAGTTCTCGAGAAATCTGTACACTGATCTCCACAGAGGTTGCACCAGTCTACACTCTCACCAACAGTGGAGAAGGGTTCCCTTTTACCCCACAGCCCTGTGTGCATTCATTATTGGTTGATTTCTTGATAATAGCCACTCTCTGGAGAGAGATGGAGTCTCAACATTGTTTAATTTGCATCTTTCAAATAACCATTGATGTTGAACATTTTGAATATATTTATTTGACATTTCTACTTCTTCACTTAAGAAGTGTCTATTCATTTCAGAGGCCCAGTTCTGGATTATGTCTTTACATTTGATAGGTCTGATTATTTTTAGTTCTTCATGTGGTAGTTCTCTGTCTGAGGAGAAGCTGGAAAAAAAATTTTCACTGTGTTTTGTCTCTTCATTCTGTTGGTGGTTTTATTTGCTGTGTCAAAGCTTTGTAGTAAGATGTGATGTCAGTTATTGTTATTTGTGATATTTTCTGTGTGATCAGGGTTTTGTTCATAAAGTCTTTGCCTGTATCAGTGAGTGGAACTAGCAAGACAGAATTAGCACTGGAAGCAAAAGACAACAGTACTCGCACAACTTTTAAAGATAGATGTTGCAACAATACACTTTTATTAGGAAAAAGCTCCAAAGCTTTTTAGAATTTCCTTAAATGTCAAAAGAAATTTACTTCACTAACAGTAAACAGAAATAATGATTTCAAGGCTAAAGAATCTTCCAGAGTACAGAGGAAAAAAACCAAGAAGGAAACTTTAGAAAAGATGGAGCATTACAAAGCGGCCCCATATTCATGAATCAGATTTGCCAGGAAACAGTCCAGCAAGTACAAGCCAAATAACCCAAATAAAAACTCCTTGAGTTCAAGAATCCAGCCAGATTATTGAAAAAGCTGAAACAAATCGAAAGTTATCCATCTGATATCTCAGGATATAATCAGGGTTTTTCAAACTAAGTACAATAAATGGCTTTCCTACAAAGGAAAGGAATCCAGGCTGACACCAGAATTATTGGCTGTAATACAGCATGGCAAGGGCAGAGTGAACCACTGCTAGCAAATTTCTGAGGAGAAAAAACCCCATGCTTTGAGAATTTTGTTTTACTAGGTTAACTTCATGTTATTAATGACGACAAAAGAAAGACATTTTCAGACATGCATAAAAATACTTACTATGAAATTCTCAACCTGTGTGAGCTTTCTCATCATGGAGACGCAGCAACACACACCCACAACTTATAGGCACAAAAGCACTATGTGGCTCACTGTTGGGGAGGTTGAATCCCTATAGGTTGCATGACAGAAACATGGGGGATGCTTAGTTCATGGTGGCTTGAACACAGAGCAGGGAAACGGCTGGAGAGGGAGTGAGGGACCACAAATAGACCCCAAAGTCATACCAGAAATTGCCCTGATACACCCAGAAGTTGGCCTTACCAATCCTCTAGGCAGGTTCCAATCCAATCAAGTTGGCACAATCAAGCTTTACCACCACACCATCCAAAGGTAAATTTGAAGCTGAGTTTGAATTGGAAAAACTTGAGCAAGTGAAAGGCAGAATGGGTGAGGGTTGTGGTATAGTGCCTGTCTGGTAAGTACCAAGGCCCTGAGTTCAAGTCCCAGTACCAAAAAAAAAAAGTGACAGGCAGAATATCACAGTGATAGTGCACAATGAATGAAACTCATACTGTACCCCAGGAACTACTGAATCAGAATTTTCAACTTGCACAACAACCTGGTGCTTTTAAAATGGTTCTGAAACCCAGTTCCCACCTGCTCAGTGAGGGGAAAAGTTTTACATTTTAGTCTGATTGGTTTTATGCCAGTGTTTAAACTTAGCCCAGTGTATGGGGCAGGCTGCATGGTTCCCTTTTGCCTGTCCAGCGGGGTGTCTGGGTTGTGCAGATGAGATCCACATATCCGGTCCTCAGAGACTGAAAAGCAATCTGATACCCAGAAGTCCTGGATGAGCGTTGTGGACAGTGTGGAAATTGTGGATGGTCGCATCTCACTGAGAGCACCCTGCTGGAGTCTGTGCTTGGCTTTCCGAGAGATGAATTCAGAGCATCTTTTCAGGCCCTCGCGGGGCCAGCTGCCCCTTGCCACTGCTTTGTCAGCCTCTCATTTCTTACGGAAACAGCAGGCCTTAGTCACTTGCATATCCCCAGCAGAGCTCAGGCTGTCCACCTTTCAGTCTTTTCCTGTGTGGGATCCTTGTACCTGCAGTGCCCCTTCTCACGTTGGAACAAAGACAGGGCCATCTTGGGCTTGTGTTACCACACTGCCCACCTCTGGGCTATACTAGGGCTGCCTGCCAGCCCCAGACCCCTTCCTTGTTCTCCTCACTAGGAAGAGAGGCCCTGGTGCTTTACTATTTTACAGGTGCTTCCCTGGCCAGGCAAAGGCTCAACAAGAGAAACAGGGCAGGGAGTGATGGTGTCCCCTATTCTACATATTTAAGAGTCTGAAGCAGAAAGATCACAAGTTGGAGCCAGCCTGGGTAACATAGCAACACCTTATCTAAAGAATAAAGAAAAGGGCTAGGGATTTAGCTCAGTGGTTCTGGCACCTGTCTTGCAAGCACAAGGACCCTGGTTTGATCCCCAGTAACCACATACAATACTGGGTGTGGAGACTCACGCCCAGCAGCAACCAGTACCACACACCACAGTGCCGGGCGTGGTGGCTCACACCTGTAATCTCAACACCCGGGAGGCAGAGGCAGGAGGATTGCTCTGATGTGAGTTTGAGGCTGAGCTCAGGGCCAGCCTGAACTACAAAGCGAGACCCTGTCTCAAAAAAGAAAAAAAAAAAAGAATGAAGAAAAGAAAACAGGCTGGGACACAGGGAGTGTAGCTCAATGGTACTGGGTTCCTGCCCTAATATTGGAGGGAAGGGCAGAGACAAAGACAGGGACACAGACACCAGTTGGTCTCCTCCTTTTGGGGCCCTTGACCACCTTGGGGACCGGAAGGAACAAACTCTTTATGGACATCTTCTGTTTTACTCCAGGCTTCCAGGCTAAATCCACATGGCAGATAAGATTATTTTCTATAAACTTTGAGAGAGTGTCTGTGTGCTTTTGGTCCAAGCCCAACATTTGACATATTGAGTCGAAGCAAAGGAATTCAGGCTTTTCTTTGTTTTCAACTGACTTTCAAGTATATTTGCCTATTGTCTTTCTGCAAAATGCTATTTAAATGTCAAGAACTGAGAGCTCTTTGTTCTTCATTACATTTTTTTTCTACAAAGGAATCAATAATTATTTTCCAACATTTCAGTGGTGGATGAACGCCTTGAGCTCTTATACATGGAAAGGCAGGAGAGAAAATAATATAAATATTTTTTTAAACATTGTGTAAAACATTTAAAACATTGCTACTTACACTTTACAGTATAGTGATATCTAAATACTTTTTGTAAGGTAGTTGTGCAGTTGACAGGTAGTTAAAAAAGAATTCTTAGGATTGGCATTATATAATATAAAAATAAACATTTTATTAAAATTCTCATAGGACTACTTTGGTTGAACCATGAGACATCATAGACTTTAATGAATAGATAGATAACAAAAATGAACTTCATTTTAAACAGGACTGCTCTTCTAAAAAAATTATTTGTCCAAAAATAAACCAAAATTAAAAATCTTTAGAATTGAGTAATGAATTATAGCTCTTTAGAATTGAATAATAATTATACTAGATCAATACCTGAAATTGGCCACAACCAAGCACTGAAGAAAATTCAGAATTAAATTCTTCTATTGTTAAAAAACAAAAAGCCAGCCATACTAGCACATGTCTATAATTTCTGTTAATCAGGAGGCTGAGGCAAGAGGATTATAAATTAAAAATTAGCATGGGTGACTTAGCAAGACCCCATCTTGAAATTTACAAAAGGACTGAGGATGTAGCTTTGTGTTTCTTGTTAGATCCTTAGGGTGTCCAGGAGAGGGGAAGATTAAGCATTCAATTGAAGCATGTAATAAAGAAACACAAAGAAAGGATAGTAATATAATAAATATAAAACTAGAAATCATTCTTGTCAGCCCAAGATTAAACAGCTAGTTGATGAGTGGATGTCTTTGCAGAAATTGGACAAAGAAATAAAGCATAATGCTTGGACTTCTCTTCATATAAGAATCCCCAGGGCTAAGGATTTAGCTCAGTGGTGCTGATATCTGCCTGGCAAGCACAAGGTCCCAAGTTCGATCCTCAGTATCACATACCACAATGCCAGGTGTGGTGGCACTCGCCTGCAATACCAGCACTCAGGGGGCAGAGGCAGAGGAAAAGGCAGAAGGATTTCTGTGAGTTAAAAGCTAGCCTGAGCTATATAGTGAGTTCAGGGCCAGTCTGAATTATAAACCAAGACCCTGTCTCAAAAAAACTTTAAAAAAAAAAAAAAGAAAGAAAAAGAAAAAAAGAAATCTCTGAAGTTTGGGGCTGGGGATGTTCCAGTTCAATAACTGCAGTTTCCTGTTGTGCACTAAAATTTGGAAGTGCTGTCTTAGAGAACTATTAACATGTAAATGTCTTTTTCATGGAGATACATTTAAATCACTATCTTCTATAACAATTTTAATTTTTATATTTTATTTAAAATTTTTGTAATTTAAAATTTGTAATTTCTTAGACAGTTATTGCAAGTCATTAGAAATACATGCATATATACGTGTATATGGGGCATTTGCATGTATATGGGCAACAGGTGCCCATATGTAAACAAACTGTTCCTCAACTTTTCCTTGTTCGTGTATAGTTTGGTTGGGAATTTGCAAATTTGTGCTGGCTGGGACAATATAGTAGAGAACAAGGATGCATCGAAGCAGTAGAGTATGAGGGAAGGACTGGGGTCACAGCCTGGATTAAAGGTCACGCTGGGGACCTTCCTTGGGAATGCCACACTCCGCCCACTTTGTATTGGTTGTGGTCACATCTGTACCTCCCCCAATGCCTCATATGCACGTAGGCATGGCTTTGGGGCACTGCAGCTAAATGTGATGTTCGGAGGTGGGTGTGGTCTGGTTGGAAGAGGCAGTCACTGGGACTGTACCCGGAAGAATCTATCTCCCTTTTGCCTCTTCCTTGGGCTTGCTGTTTTCTGGCTGCCATGGTGTGAGCAGCCGTCCTTCCCCAGGCCCCTCTGCTGTGCCGTCTTCCCTGCAGCCAGTTGAGCGTGGACTGAAAGCATGAGCCAAAATGAAGCTCTCTTCCCTTCAGGGTGTCGGGTATTTTTTCCCAGCCATGAGGAAAATGTTTCAGTATGTCATAGGAAGGCCCAGCTCTGGGAAGCAGGCCCGGGGAGATCAGAAATGTGGTTAAAACTCAGAGCACGATAATGGAATACTGAGGATTCAGTGGAATAGGTGCTGGGAAGACACTACAGTTTTGAGATGAGGCATGAGACAGATTCTGCAGAAAGAATTGAATAAATTTAAATCAATCAGGGTTTTTTTTCTTTTTAAAAAAACTGTTTAACAATTAAACTTATAATTGAAAATGTAATTCAACTTATAATTAAAAATGTAATTTGGATTTTTCTAGACTTCGACAAACAAAAGATTTGGTTCCAAAATACTATGAATTTTGCTGTTTTTATGTGGTCCAATCTTATTCTAATTATGCTCTCTAGTTAAAATTATGACATCTCAGAATTTTTCACATTCATTTCTTCAGTCTTGATTGTATCAAAATGTAGAGAAAAACATGTAAGAATCATGTTTAATGTTTTGTGATAGAGAATTTTGCTAGGTGTGATATTCAGAGGTGGGTGTGGTCTGGTTTGATAGAGAATTTTCAAATAAAATGTAACACAGGCTTTTAAAAAACATAGATCATAGAAATCATACATGAACTCACTTGAAGAATAATATCTTTCTCCATTGATCTTGTCAGCAAATGTCCAACCTTCTTAAGGTAGCCTACCACAGTATTGATGAGTTTTGTGACATTTGGGGGAAGTAAGCGTGCATTATAAGAAGGGTATGTTATTAATTTGTAAATGAAGGTTTGCAATTGGCCAGGCCCAGACCTCTTCAGAGTCCAGCCTTTCTGTGTGTAGCTTGAATAGCCTAAGTTGAGCTCAGCTGTGCCAATCAACCTGTCATGGTGAGCTTCACTTCCGTGTGCGAGTCTGCCAACATTTCTTTAAACATCAGCTTTCTTTGCCTTTGGTGAACGTGCCTGCCTCCCCTGTGCGGTCACACTTGACACCGTGCTCTCTTGTCACACATAGCTTTAGGTGATGCAGTCACTTAACCTGTCCAGGTTCTGAAGGCATTTAAACGTCTGACTTCTGGAATAAGATTGATTAGACTCCAAAAATGGTTGAGTCCACCAGGGGTCAGCACATCAAGCATTATGGCTCCAAAATCACTACAAAGTGAACCAAAGAAACTTACCTTAAAAAAAAATCACAAAATCTCAACTATAATACAGTATAATAAAGACTGTATCTGTTCTCTAATCTCTGGCTACAGTGAAATTTAATAAGATTTTAACAACACAAAATTGCAAAATACATAAAGAATAAAATAATAAATAATACCCCCATTTAGAAACTAAAATACACTCCTCCATAATTTGTGGGTTAATTTTAAAAGATAACAGTGGAAATTATAGTGTATTTAAGATCAGAAAGACAATAAATTTGTTACATATCTAAGTTTGTGGATGTAGCAAAAAATTCTTAGAAGACACATTGTGAAAACAAATGAAGCCAGGGGTGGTGGCACATGCTGGTAATCCCAGCACACAAGGCCGAGGCAGGAGGATTACCATGAGCTCAGGCCAGCCTAGACTATATTATGAGACCTTTTCTCGAACAAAACAAGCCACTGATGCTTTGGAAAGTGATGTTTTTCCTCATCCGTGGAGAGAGTATTAAGAAAATTACTGTGGGTGGGACCTTACAAAACAGACATCCTTCTTTAAAACAGTCGTCTTGAATTCTGCGAGCATCTGACCAGTGGTAGAACATCTGATTTGTTTCCAGAGGCCCGGAAGTGAAAGCCAAGGGGCCCGGCCACACTTCCTGTTCGGTTGTGCGGGGTGGGGGAGGGGTGGGGTGGGGTAAGCACCTGAGGGCGAGGCTTCCAGGGCTCCGCACAGGTGCCTGGAGTCCTAGCCTTATCAGGAGCTGCTGAACTGCTGAGGAGGGAGAAAGAGTCTCTCCCACATCCCTAAATGCCCTCATTCTGACTTCAATTCATCCTTAAGGGGGCTTCCTTTCCACCCCCGCCCCGCCCCCACGCCACCCTGCCTCTTGCGTCTTCTTCAAAATAGGTGGGCGCCTGGAAAGACAAGCCGGGCCCGTTCCTTCACCACGCAATGTCTACCAGATCCCTAAGGTGTGTCTTTAGAAGACAAACACGGGACTTCCTAAATTAGCCTCCCTTGTCTGAGTCCATTGCGCTTGAATGTCTCCGCAGTGCCAGCTGCCGGAGCGGGTGCCCTGGGTGGGTGGGGAGGGAGGCAGGAGGCTGGTGGTGGTTTCTGCTGGGCCCCAGAGGGAAAAGAGGGGAGGAGGAAAGAGACCAGTTTAACCGGAGCGAGCGAGCCCTTGGGCGTGTCCCCGATGCCGTGAGGATTCGGAGATTTTACAGGTTGCTGATGGGGGCGGGGTGGAAAAATGAGGAATGAAACCTATAACTCTTAGATGTTCATAGGTCTTTGGATTTTATTTACTTAGTTTTTTTTTTAAGACAGGGTCTCTTTGTGTAGTTCACACTGGCTTTGAACTATGTAGCCCGAGCTATCAATTCAAGGAGATCCTCCTGCCTCAGTTTCCTCTCTGCAGAGTCCCGGGCAGGCTTGGGTGGCCCTGGCGCTAGGCCGGCCGGGGCTAGGGATGCAGGATCCGGACCAGGGAAGCGCAGCCCGGGTGGCCTTGCAGCCTCAGGAGGCGCCCGCGGATGGGAGGCCGAGAGCGGACAGCGCCCCCCGCCGGGGACCCGGAGAGATGTTACTGACGTCTCGGAACTTTTGCCATCGCTTGCTAAATAGATGGGACTGTTTTGAAAATGAAATGATACGAAGTGCTTATGCAACGTGCCCAGCTGCCGTTCACAGACGCAGTTGCCACTACTGAAACGACTCTTCAGAATAATATTTCTGTAGGATTCGTGCTGCAGCTTTCATGGGCAAGCAGCAAATGCTGTTTAGAAGTAGAGAAAAGCGCTCATTCATCGGTAATGCTGTCTCAGCCTTATCACGCATTTCCTGTTTTATCTGAAAGACAGTAATTCACGGACTAAGATCTTGGCATTTTTAGTCTTGAGTTGTTCTATTTGAGAATATTCAGATGCACAAGCTTAAATGTCACATGGCTTGTCATGTAAGAGAAGCTTAAAGTATGAAAAAAATGAAGAAGCAAAATACAAGATAGGTAATTGGAAACGGAGATAGATGTTTTGAAAATGAGAAAGAGATCCAGAGATGGAGAAAGGAGAGGAACATAGAATGAAGCTATGTTTTGTTCATTTACCACCCCCCCAGAATGTACTCATTAAGTACTGCGAACATGTAGTAATAAAAATAAAAATAAAAAAGAATAATAGAAAGTTTATATAGCTCGGTGTAAGGACACTGGTTACAATTCGTAAGGAAACTCATAATGGATTAAAACAAAAGAATCAGAACAGAGACACTCATTGGACTACTCCGAAGATCCCATGTCTTTATACGCCAGTATTCTGTTGGTTTTTTATGCCAGGGCTCAAACTCAGCGCTTGGGTACAGTGGGCAAGGAATCTACCACTGTGCCACCCCCAGAGCTCACTCCTTGTCCTCAAGCCATCTTAATTTCAGATCACGCCACTTAGTCTTGTCATTCTCTGGTCGGGCTCTGCCTTCCCAGGATCCCAGGTGCTTTGGGGTATCAGATAAAAATTGGAAGCTATTCTCCCTGTCTCCAGAATCCTTACACCCCAGGGCTAATGGGGAAGAGGTAGAATTAAATGCTAAGTTAATATTGCCCTCTTCTTCTCTTGGGAGACCATACAATGAGATGTACATGAGGAATATTGAATTTGCACTATAAAGTAGTCCCTCAGGCATTTTATAACTAAATCCTCTCAGGCAAAGACCTGCAAAGACTTGTCTGAATCACTAATGCTATTTATAAAATTTCCCGGTTTTACACAAAACTGAGAGAATGGTGATAGGATAAATGTCATTTGAGTGACCCTCAAAACACACTGCATCGGGAGGGGGTGATGGTGGACGGGTGGGAGGTGCGCCCGAGAGCCTGACCTGGTGTGAGTGGAGAGCAGTGTGCTGTGCGCACAGCGCAGTGACCTCTCCGTCCCTGTGACCGTCCTCATGGAGATGTGGATGCAGGAGGAGGTGGAAGATCTTGGGGGAGAGAATAGGAATTAGGCTATGAATCCAAAGAAGGCGGAGAACTGCTTGTGCTGAAGGGGTCCAGAGGGACGAGGGATCGGCAGCCAGGAGTGGGTCACAAGGCCCTGAACTGAAACTGTCAGGTGATGAAGAGGACAGATGAAGAGAAGTGTGACAAGGTTTATGAGGAAAGCAGTGTGGTTTCTGCAGCAGCAGCTCCAGAAGTTCTGGTGATCTGGGGGCTGCTGCCTCTGAAGAGTGTCTAGTGCCCACCCAGGGGTTTATATCCACTGATTTTACTTAGATTTCGTGTTTAGTTAGACCGACTGGCTGTAGATTAAGGAGGTAGCATGTTACCAGCTTTTGAGTCTTTTCAGATTCTTGATATCCTGAACAAAGAATTGGACAAGACACAGTGAAAACGTAGCCAGGATTTACAGTTATTGAAGGTGGAAAAGAAAAAGGCTTGACCAAGTGAGAGGGTTCCCAGCAGCCCTGAGTTTAATGGTGGGGCTCTTTTATATCTCCCATTCCTAGACTGCTTCTTCCCCAGGCGCACAAGACGTTTGGGATGATCATTTTTCCAGAAACTCACTTGACATCAGATCTAAACTATCCTGTCACAGGCCTGCTTGGTCTCTCGCCAGGTACCGATGGAGAACTGAAGAAAGTGCACATTCTGATTGGGCCCGGTGCCAGGCTGCACAATCCTTCCAGGCTCTGCGTTCTGCACATGTGTCCCGAGTCTCTCTGAGAACCAGGTCTCACACCTCTTGGCTCAACCTATTTGCTCTTCCCTGGCCTCCAACCTCACACTGTCCCTTGAACTCTTAAGTCTTCTAAACTGACCTAAAGAAGAAAAAGAAGGAAGTAGAAGAGGAAGAGAAAGAGAAAGAGGATGATATGGAAGAGGAGGGATAGGAGAAAGGGTCAGAGGAGGAGGAGGAGAAGTATGTGACATTGGTTAGGTTCTCCAGAGAAGCAATATATAATACTGGTTTTAGTTACTTGCCTTAACTAAGTAACAAAAATAATAATAGCAATCTAATAAAAACAATAATAGCAATTTAATGATGACCGCTATTTTCAAAATTTCAAGGTTGTGATCTGTGGATTACCAGTCATCATGATTTGCAACATCCTGTTCCAGACACCGGAGAGATGCCTCCAAGTCTCCAATAATTAGTCTCTTCCTAACCTGAGACTCCTTTTTCCCCTCTTGCCTAGAGCTGAAAAAAGCTTGAAACTGGTGCTCAGTGAGGCTGGTCTTTGATGGGCTCTGGCCTGCCATCCTTGTGATAGGCTGTCTTCCTGAATAAATCTGTGTCCTTGCTTCAGGGATTTGCCCCACTCCATCGGTTTCGTTCTGAGTGGCCAGTTCGCAGGTGTGGGCGCCGCAGCAGTTCAGACCCTCTGTGCGTCGCATCACATGGTGCTCACCCAACCCATCAATCAAATGCTCCCATGTCCAGACACACAAAGAATGTTTAACCAAATACCTGGACATCCTGTGGCCTAGTTTAATGGACATGTTAAGCTTACCATACAGTTGTGGTTAAAAGTGGAATTCTACTATAAAGGTAATAGAACAATCATCTCTCCGTATACTTTCCATAGAAACCTAGCTGCTTTCACAGCTACCGTGGAAGAATTCGGAAGGTCCTTTCTATCTCCCCTTGCTGTGTCTCTGCTTCTGTTGCTGCTGCTCCCTGGTGCCACATCCTCTACGTCATCTTCCTGCTGGGGTCTCTCTGATGTTAACTTTCTGTCCTTCTGGGGCCCATTCACAGCTTTCTAGAGAGATCTGTCCCAGTTTAGCTGCCCTGAAGTCAGAATGTCACCGGAGTGGTCTGAAGAGATCCCCCAAACAGGAAATGGGGACCTTACCTTTTCCCATCCACAGGGAGCGGTTAGAAGTTTGCTGGTTTCCATTGCAGAAAAAAAAAACAAAAAAAAAAAACCCCAAAAACGTTTTCAAGACATGCTAGTGAGAAGTGTGGAAGTAGTTTGTTGGGCAGCGCTTTAGAAGTACACGCATCTGGAATGAAGCGCAGGCCTGAGAGAGAGACACGCTATGGTCTGAAGATGGGCCTCTTCGGGCTGTCTTCAACACAGGTCATAGGATTCACATTCCTGGTGTCTGTCAGGCTACGCATCAGCAGGGTCTGTGTTAAAATGCAAACCGTTTGGCTCTGTTTGGAGCTAGAGGATGCTGTCTGCTTTCTCCAATGGGAAGTGTAATTTGTAGGTGAAAAGCATGGGTCCAGAGCCCAATCCAGGTCTGTTGTAACCCTCAAAGGTAGGAGCGATGGCCCCACTGGTGTCAGGGAAGTTACTCTGGAAGGCAGTGCTCTAAGGACTGTGTGGGCTGGGCTGGGGCTGTAGTTCAGGAGTAGAGTGTGGGAATCCGGGGAAGAGGATGTAGACAGAACCCTCATGGAAAACTCCAGTCCCTTATGAGTCCCACAGCAAAAGGATTAACAATCACCAAACAACAAAGTTGGAACCTTGAAAAAAGGGCTGAGCCTGGGCTCAATTCTTGCTACCTAAAGGCCAAATACTGCAGCAGCAGAAGAGAGAGCAGAAGGGCCTATAACCTCAGCTCACCACATCTTTATTTGGTACCAAAGGTACATCCATAATCCTAGCGTGCATAAAATAGGGCAGTCCCACAATAATCCCTATAGTTGAAGATTATATTGAGCAGAGCAGACATCCTTCAATCCCAGTAAGTCCCAGTCAGTTTTAAGGCCAACTGTCCTAGTGAAGTAATCCTTGTAGTTTAAAGTCCCGCAGGGTGGGCAGATGTCAGCAATAATCTCAGTAGTTGATTGCAAAGAGCAGGGCAGACATTCTAAAGTCCAAACAAGTAAGTCATCCACAGTTCCCAACAGTAGGGCATCTGCCTAGCACATGAGAGGTTCTGGGTTTAGTCCTCAGAACCAAACAAACACCGAGGCACTGAGGCCCAGGGCTGCTCCCTGAGCAGGGCCCTGTAGGAAGAGCCTCCACAGAAGGGGCTGGAAGTCCCCTCTTTTGTTTCTAATGTAAACGGACATTTTTTATAGAACATGTCTGTTCTTGTGCTTGGCACCTAAATGGCTCGAAAGAGTCACCATTTGAGTTATTCAGGTTCTGTTATCAGGGCAGTAGGCAGTGCCCAGGAGCTGATCCATGGTAGGATGTGCCTTGGCTGTACTGTCTGGGTATTTCTCAGGATCTGCACTTGGGACCGAGGGGCCCAAGATGGCCTCTCTCACAGGTCCATCTTGAGGATGGTTGTTGGCTGGGGGTTTGGCTGCCCCTCTTGTACTCTCTTTCCTATCCTTTAGTACTTTAGTCCAATTCTTTTACATGCTGGTTATCCTCTCAGAGGGCAAATATTGAGGGACATTAAGAGAGAAGTCTGTGAGGAAGATCAAAATATCCCACTCCAGATATATTTATTTGACTTATTTTGAGGTGGTTATTCAAAGAAACTGCAGTTATCTGCAGACACAGAAATAGCTCTGAAAACTTCTTTCTGTGAGAAAAAAGTTGACATCTATCTGTGTTAGTAAACTGTGAATGCAGACTATGGCCTTTTCTCTGAGGTTCACTATCTGCTGAGGTGAGTGCTCATAGGAAGAAGAGAAGGCGTCTGACTGGCACACGGCCCAGAGAGAGATGACCACAGAGAGTCCCCTCGTGACTGCTCCTTGGGAGCCTTGGTCTGGATGATAAGACCGACTTTGCTTACATTTCTCTTTACGGTCTACTAGTGCTTGTTACTTGTTGAAACCAGTTTCTTCCAGTAGCTCTGAAAATTCTTTAAACTGGAACTATCTAGCCCAGCTTTGAGTCTTATATTATAGCTCACATTGGAGACACATTTGTGGCTTCCAGGTTTATGCACAGAATAAAGTTTGTACTTTTTTTACCCTCTTAATCTATTATCTATTTATTTCATCATCTAAAATTATCAAATGGGGGGAGAAAGTACAATTTAAAACTTCCTGTCTCAAAATAAAAAACAAAAGACTGGGTGGGATACAGTTCAGTGTGAAGGTCCTAGCTTCAACACCCGGCACCACAAAATTAAAAAGACATTGTTTTTCTGTATGTCGTAGTCACAGTGCTACTTCTGCTGCCTCCTGCTGGGCAGTGCAGGTCCCAAGAACAGCCCAGGCTCATGGAGAGAAGACACAGATACTCTCTGGGTGGGAGGACCTGTTTGTGGCCATCTTTATCCATCATCTACGGGAAGCAGTGGGCTCTCTGAGAATGGCAGGACGACTCCTTACTAAAGTCAGATTGTTATAAAGGATCTACTTGTAAAAAATAGGTTTTTGCAAAGAAAGTTTATACCAGTAGACAGGGGCTAAAATCAGGAGATTCCAGCAGCTAGCTGAGAAAAGCTGTTTGTCACATCGGTGTGTGGATGGGCTGACATTGGGAGAGAGACAGCCAGTGCTAGCTAGGAAGGATTTCATCAAGAGAGGATGGGTGAACACTGAGGGAGAGATAACAGCAGCTAACTGGGAAGCAGCTTACGTAAGTATGGAAGAGGCTAAGGAATCTGGGGGAAAACTGTGACTTGATTGCCCAAGGATGGTCTGCTAGGCGTGTAGACACTCACTAGCCTTCTCTTACCAAGGTTGTGTACACTTCATTTTGAGTCCATTTGCCCTATTTACTGAGAAGCTGCTGCTCTTTGCCAGAAGCAGCCTGTTTGCTTTGTCCTGGTTTTGGTGAAGCTCTCATTTAAATCAGGCATGACAAGAACATCCATCCCTAATTGTCTCCAATTTCAAGTTTCAGCCCAGTTATTTGTGGACGTCTATATTTGTTACACATTTTTTTCTATTTAGCTAAAATATGCTTCCGATTCCAGGGTGGTAATCTGAGTTTAAACCTTCCTACAGTTTATGAAATGGACTATTTTCCTTTTCAGTGATTAGCTTATTATGATTTTGACAGAAGACCTCCATGCTAAAGGACATATTACAACCTGTTTTCCTGCTAGAAAATGGTTCTTCACCAAGATGGTCACAAACCAGAGGAAAATGTTAGAAAGATTCATAGTATTAGCCATTAGAATATTTTCTGTTGCACAGAGTGGTGATCTCACACAAAATGGTGATGCTCAAAGCCCTATGGGGCAATTTGTTTTATCTCTTATTCATTTGAAAAGGCCTCTTTTTTTTATTTTATTCTTTTCTATTTTATTCTTTTTATTCTTTTCTTTTCTATTTTATTCTTTTCTTTTCTGCCTGGATTAATTTGATGAACTATCCAAAGCAGAGATTTCTAGAGTCATATTTTCCTCATCTTTTATCATAGGTGAGAAATGCTCTAGAGAAGCTGGGGTCTGTGGGTGTGTTTAGCAGTGGTCTCTGGCAGCCAGGGTTTCTCTGGTAAAGAGAACACTTAGGTCTAAGCATTTCAGTTCCCAGGAAAAACATAGGAAACATACTGATTAAATTTCTTGCCTTGGTACCTGTAGTAGACGAAACACATTTGAATGTTGGTTCACAGATGAACATCCTTTAGCAACATGTCAGCTTCGTAAACATTATTTTCTCACAGCTCTGGTGGGGCTGAGCACCGGGGGTGAATATGGAATCTCAGTACATGTCTTTGTTGACAAAGAGGAGTAGTTTTAGTATAACTTTCCTTTTTTGATAAGATTGAAGGCAAGCTCTTTTTTTATTTTTAACAGAGTGCTATCTACTTGAAGAATTTACTATACACCTTATAGTTTCTTTGGACTAAATGAAGCGGAACTATTGTCATAATCACAGAGAATTTTACTCTTGTTTCATCTGTCTCTTCAAAAGGAAGTGAATGATTAATATAGTTCTTCAGAAATGGAAGGCTATGAACAATCATGCGTGAGCTTTTATTGGGCCATTATAATAGTAAGTAGGTACGTTTTCTAAGCTCCCATTTTACTTCAAAGTACTACATCTCAAACATTTTCCCCAGTAGACTTTCGGAACTCTCAGATACAATTTGCAACCATAAAAGCAGTTCTAGGACCGTGTGATACTTGTATTTGCAATTGATTAGATAAAGTTAAACTTTTAAAAAGCACTAATTCTATTTAATCCAAGCCCCAGCCTTCTGATCTCATTTAACCACCATTACTTCCTCAAAGGGTCCACCTCCAAATCAGGCCATCCAAGAGGATAGAGGGTTAGCTAATTAATTTTGTGGGTAGGACATAAACATTTAACCCACAGATTTAATCAAGCTAGTTTGAATTCTGAGTTCCACAGGCATGGTGTATATTTTTAGTTCAGTCCTTAGCCTCATCACAACTATTTATCTCCTTCCTGTGTATTTTTTTTATTTTCTGACTACCTACTAGAACAGCAGGAAATTTTTTTGTCAATTTTTTCTCTATAGTAATGCCTGCTTTATAGTAGGATCCAATAAATATACAATGAATGAACAAATGAATAAATGATGGTATGGATTTTTAAAGAAAAAATGCACTTTGGAGTATTTTGAAAACAGATAAAAGTCCTGAATTTTTTTAAGTGAAGAAATTTCTAGGCCATTGAATCAAAAGTTTTGTTGGTTCACAACAAAGAGCCCTTCTCAGCACCTTTCCTCCTGTGTGTTCAAAGTCAAGCTGAGCATCCAGCCAGGTATAAAACCCACTGCATTCAATAGAGGAGTCAATGGGAAATCTGTGAAACAGGAAATATGGTTTCCTTGCTTTTGATATATCAACTGATTTCTTACCATGACAACATTTGAAACCCAATATATTGGAAATTATTTCTACAGATTGAATTTCTACAGTTGAATCTACAGATTCAACTGATTTATACTCTGTGCTTGCATTATCATTTAGGAATTGTAGCACAACTTAACTGCTTCCCTCAACTATGAAAAGTAGTTCATAAACCAATATTGTTTTGGCACATGGTAGTTATAGGAAGTAAATACTATCAGAGGTGGCTGGTGGCTATACTGAAAAGAAAACATGAACCCCCTTGTTCTGAATTAGTCACTTTTTGTGCAGTGAAGTTCGTGTTAGAGGAAACCAACGTGTCTACTCTGACTCCATTTACTCCATTATTTTAAGACAAGTTGAGAGTGACTCTTGTGCCACTTAGCAGGGCTCCTCTTTGTCTCCCTGGTGCCATAGGTCCTGCTGAGTCAATGTTTACTGAATGGAGGAAATTTACTGGGCATTTATGATGTGTACCCAGCCAGGCCAGGCATTGTTAGGAACACGGCAGGATCATAATGCAGAATTTCTGGCGCTGCAGGTTTCGAGTGTCCCTGAGGAGATGTGCCTACAGATGAAATGACCCTCCGCGCACAGGGGAGGGAGCAGGTGCTATTTATGGAACTGAGCAGCTCAGAGCTCCGCCCTGGGCCCTTTCCTCTCCTTGCATTCATTCCCTCCTGTTCTTGCTCAAGGCTTTTTAATGGCTTGAAATGAAGTCTTTATGCAATTGGCCCTCACAGATGCCTCTTCAGTCCAAAGTCCTTCCACCTGCATCTCAAATTTGCATGTTTAAAGGAGCATCTCCAGGAAGCTTCTCTTTGATCAAGGGTTGTCTTTCCAATAAATGGCAATAGAGGCTACCAGGCTGTGCAAGCTAGAAACTTGGGCACTTTTTAATCTCCCCCTTTCCCTCACCTGCTTGCTGAGTTTATTCCAAACACTACAGCACCGCTTCTTTCCCTCCTAAATTATTCCCTGTCATTGTCACCATCTCTGCTGCCTCCACACTGGCTTGTATCGCCCTCCAATCGCTGAGTGGGAGCTGCAGCTTTCTGAACCATCCGACCTTCCTCCCAACAGTTGATATTAAAAACTGAAGTCAAATTATATTGCTCATTTAAAATCCTTCAGTAGGGTGTGTACACGGGGCACAATTGCACAGAATGATACACATCCAAAAATGAATGAAGGCCTATGGGAATTGGTTTATATAAATGAGCTCCGGGGTCTCCCTGGCAGTGCAGCATGGATCTCTGTCTCCCAATCTGGATGCTGTACTGAACTCAAGGGCTAACAGACACCAATGTGTTAATGTTGCTGTTTCATTGAGTCTAATTAGCTAAAAAGATGTTTGGAAAACACATGGAAGGGGAAAGCAATCCCTTATTGACTTTCCACTGCAGCAAGTCGGCTGCTTCCTGGGCTGCAGAAATCATTGCCTGCTCCCTCTTGCCCTTCTTCTTTGCGCCTCCAGCCAATGCAGTCTCCCCTTTGGACTCTTCTGCAGCTACACTGGATTTCTGGCGGCCCCTAAAACTCCCCGCAAAGGTTCTTCCTCCCCAGGACATTTGCATATGCTGTGCTGTGTGCCTCCAGGGCTATTTCCATAACTGGTTCCTGTTTGTCTTTCACAGAGCCTCTTAGACACCTACCATTCATGGGCCTCCCTTGGCTCGCATACCTAATACACACTTTGTGATCTGCTATAAATATTTACTTACTATTTACCCGTACTTCTATACCAGTGAAAGTGCAAAACAGATCCTATCTTCATTTACTAATATTCTTCATCTCTAGTGGGGTGCTTGGCCTAGAATCAATGTTTAATAAACATTTACTGACCAAAAAAAATGAATAAACAGATATGCTTGAGGTCCCAGAAAATACAGCAGTGAGTGGCAAAGGGAGATGTTAGCAAGTCTCACTCAAGCACTTGATAAAATTTGAATTAAAGTATATCTGGTTGGTAGAATGTTGAAGGGTGTGCACAAGATTAAAATTCTGTTTTGAAAATATCAATGTATATTATGAATGTGTACAATTTCAGTGTACACTGTATCTACCTTGAAATTCTTCAAACTAGCCACATAAATTACCATGAGTTCTAAATATTTTAAATGTCTACAATAACCATTGAATTTGTTTGGGCTTATTTTGGTATTTTGGTGCAAGAATAAATAGGGAGGTGGGGTACAGCAGTAGGCCGTTTCATTTTTAAAAATCCACTGTTTTATTCCCATTAAATATTTCAATGCACATTTCAGTGAATTTGAAAAGAAGTGGCATAATTATATACCCTATTATCTAGAGGCTTATATTTATGTTCTCATACTATTATTTCTATGAATATTTCTTTAATAAAATTAGAAACGTAACAAATATCCTCATTTTTAAAATGTAACACTAGCATGAACAGTACATATTTTTTTGAGACAGGGGCTTGCTTTTGTAGTTCAGGCTGGCCCTGAGCTCAGTCTTGAACTTACAGCAATCCTCCTGCCTCTGCATCCCGAATGCTGGGATTACAGGTGTGAGCCACCATGCCGGGCACTGTGGTATGTGGTGCTGATTGCTGGTAGGCTTGAGTCACCATGCCTGGCATTGCTATATGTGGTTACCGGGGATCAAACCTCGGTCCTTGCACTTTCAAAGCAGGTGCTGGAACCACCGAGCTAAATCCCCGGCCTGCATGAACAGTTTTACACCAATGGGTACTCCTGGAAAGCAGTGTTTTCATTGTTAGATGTCCCAATTTATTTTACTATTCTTCTATTGTATGGAGGTACTATAATTTATTACTATCCTTTTTGAACTTTGGATGACTTTTCCGGTTTTACAGGTGTGCAAAGTGATGAATATCTCAGTACACAGATGTTTCTTAGTTTGGGACTGACTGGTTTGTTTTGGCAGAACAGGGGCCTTGTACAAGCTGAGCAAGAGGCCTTCTGCTGGGCTCCACCTAGACCTGACCACATTCCTAGTGTTTTCTTAGAATAACTTCTTATAAGAGGAATAATGGAGTCAAAAGGCACCAATATTTTTAAAGCTCTTGATAACATTGCTCTTCACAAAAACTTCATCCTGTGCCTGCCGCTGTGGTTCAGAGATGCTTTGGCACTCTGTCTCACTCCAGACAGATTGGCGTGACCCAGGGTCATCGTAGATCCCTCTCTAGAGGTTTATAACTAAGGTACAGGAATGATGTCACTTTGGGGTAGTCTGCATCAGAAACGACCTCATGGTTTGGATACCCAGACAGTATCACCAAAGTCATTTGCATATTACTACATATTTCTTCATAATTTTAGGGAGACCCATCTGGTTTCTTTAACCGTAAACTGGAAAGTACAAGAAGTGTTTCCTTTAAATTCCCAAATCATTCCCTCACGTCTGTGAAAAGTTAACTGTTGGGGGTAGATATCCGGATTTCAGCAGGTCCCACAGTACCTGAAGAATTTAGGGCATGATTAAAAGAGATGAAAGAAAGAGAGTCAAAAGCTCTATAAAATCTAGTGTGTTGAGGCCAAAAATGGGATTTCAAGCTTTATGAATTCCACAGTCACACTGTGTATCCTGCCAGATTTGGGCCACTGGGTAAATATCCTTGGAAGCCAGCACTCACATTTAAGGAAAAAAAAAATTACCTAACAAGAACTAACCAATGAAATTCCAATACGCTGACAAAGATTTCTAGAAAGTAGTCAGCTTTTATTTTTAATGAAGTATGAGATGACTCCTTTGACTCCAGAGGTTATTTTTGGCTTTTCTGTGCATGTCTTTGGTAGTTAATTTCAAAATCTTGTTGATAGAATGCAGCCAGGAATTATTGACAAGTTTGATATGATGAAATGCAGTGCATTAAACAGAGATTAACTGGCTGGGTGTGTGAGCGAGTGAGTGTGTGTGTGTGTGTGTGTGTGTGTGTGTGTGTGTGTGTGTGTGTACAGATAAGGAGCAGTGAGGCAGAATTAGGCTGAGACTGAGGCTTGGCTATAGGCTGCAGCGTCCAATAGGTTCACACAGGTCTTGAGCTTCTTCTCAGATCTGTTCAGAACTGAGGCAAGCGGCGATGAGACCTACTAACTTCAGAGAAGCACAGCCTGGCACAGATCTGCCTATCTTCAAAGCAGCAGTTCCAGTCGGGTTAAATTCCTCTGACACTGTATTTCCTGTTGTTCAAGAGTGTAGAGATCGGAATCACTGGGTCTGTGTCATGCTTGGCTTTGAAGGCACGTTTGGGTATTAAGTAATTACTGGGCAAATGGGCTGCTATTTTTGAGTGTTTTTTTTTTTTTTAAGAATGTTTGTTGATATGATGATCAGGCTATTTATAGGAATCTTTAAAGCAGTTTTCTGAATATCTCTTGTCAAAACAGATAAAATAAACAGAGTCGGTGAGCTGGGAGCAGCAAGGTGAGCTCTTTGGGTGAGAGGGCGTGCTGACGAGGTGTGGCCTCAAGAAAGCAGAAAAACAATTCCTTTCATGCCAAGTAGATCATTCTTGAGGTCACCACTGAGCCAACCTGAGGCTGCCGGCCAGGAGGGGAGGAGGGCGGTGGGGGATGATGGTGGAGGCCGAACTTAACCTCCGCCTGTGGCCTTTCTCTGGCGAGTTGCCAACATGGCTTCTTAGTTAACAGAGAAGTAGAAATTTTCCTTACTTTCCTGCAAATGCCGGGTGTCAGTTGTCAAAGATAATGCTTCAGGTGAGCACCAGGAGGGCACGTCTGCACCTACAAAAAGGATAGAGGTGAGGTGTCCTGAGCGCACAGGAGGCCTGGGCTGTGAGGGTTGTGAACAGGTCTTGTATCCAATTATCTGTGGCTTGTTCTGGGTGTGGCTTCCACCACAATTTAAACTCACATATGAGATCAGACAGGAACACACCTGCCCTTTCCAAACCACACCTGAATGCTGTCCATCTCCCAGCCTCCCAGGTAGAATTCAGGGCTGGCTGCCTGGGAGAGTGGGGGACAGGAGCTCAGGAAAGGCCTTCTGGTCAAGCCTGTGTCTCATTAAAAAAAAAAAAAAAATATATATATATATATATATATATATATATATATATATTTTGATTTACTGAATGATCTTACTTTAGCTTTTCTCCATTATGTTTGTTATGATTGTATCTTTCTCTGTTGCCTAAAACTGTCACCCAGCCAAATCCAGGTGCTTACAAACTAATACTATATGCTGGGTGTGGTTATTGCATGATTTGTAATCCTAGGATTGGGAGGCTAAAGCAGCAGACAACAAGTTCGAGCTTAGCCAGAACAACTTAATGATTTAGTTAGACTTTGTGTCAAAATTTTTTTTAAATCATTATTGGTACATTACATATATGCATCATGATTGCACTCCATAATGGGGACTTCTACCAGTATAAGATACAACTTAATTCTCATTTTTTCCTATAGCCCTACCCACCATACCGCCCCCCTAAATACATAAAATTTGTTTCCTTACTTTTTTGTTACAATCTCATTATTTTTCCCCCTTCACCCTATTTTACTTTGAGCATTTTCTATTTCGCGATATATAACATACAGTTCTAGGACTCATTTACATCTTTATTTTCTCATACTAGAAAAAAGATGTGATATGTACCTATCTGTGATGTATTTATTTCACTTATGAGGATATCTTCAAGGTATGTCCATTTAAGTAGAAATGATTCAAACTTATCATTTTTATGGCAGAGTAATACTCCATTCTGTAGAAGAACCACAGCTTTTTTATCCAGTCTCCAGTGGATGGACACTTGGGTTGTTTCCAAGATGTAGCAATCACAAATTGGGCTGCTATAAACATGTGTGCACATATGTCACTGTGATATGAGTCTTTTAATACTTGTGTGTATATACCTAGCAGGGTGATGGCCGCCATCCTAGCTTTTTGAGGTCCCAAATGGGACCGCCAATCCTAGCTTTATGAGGATTCTCCAAACTGATCTCCACAGGGGTAGTACGAGTCTACAGGCCCACCAACAGTGGAGAAGGGTTCCTTCTTCTCTGCAGCCTCGTCAACATTTGCCATTGGCTGAATCTAAAATGGCAGCCATTCTATGTGGAGTGAGATGAAATCTCAGTGTTGTTGTCTGTATCTCTCGAATGTGCACCTCTGGAATGACTAAAGATGTTCAACATTTCTTCAATGTTCAATGCTTCTTAGCTGCTCTTACTTCTTCCTCTGAAAAATATCTGTTCATTTCAGATGCCCATTTTTGAATTGGGACTTTAAATTTGGGTGGGATGATTTTTTTGAGCTCTTTATATATTCTAGATAGTAGCCCTTTGTCTGAGGAACAGCTGGTAAAGATTTTTTCCCACATTGTTGGTTGCCTTTTTGCTCTGTTGGTGGTTTCCTTTGCTGTGCAGAAACTTTTTAAAAGAATGAGGTCCCATTTGTTGATTTCCTCAGCCATTTCCTGTGCTATAGAGATTTTGTTCATGAAGTCTTTCCCTAAGCCAATGTCTTCAAGAGTTTTACCTAACCTGTTTTGCAACAGGTTTAGAGTGTCTGTTTAATATTTAGGTTTCTTATCCACTTTGATTTTAGCTTGGTACACGGTGAAAGAGTTAGATCTAGTTTTAGTCTTTGGCAAGTTAAAGCCCAGTTTTTCCAGCACAATTTGTTAAAGAGGCTATCTTTCCTCCATTGAGGATTTTGGCTCCTTTGTCAAAGATGAGGTGGCTCGGTATAGCTGGAGTAGTTTCTGGATCATCTAGTCTACTCCATTGATCCTCGGGTCTGTTACTTTGTCAGTACCATGCAGTTTTTTGTCATGGTGGCTTTATGGTATAGTTTCAGGTTCGAAGTTGTGATACCCCCCACCATGTCCCTGTTGCTTAGAATTGCTTTGGCTATTCTAGGTCTTTTGTGGTTCGAGATGAAAGTTCGAATTTTTTTCTCTAGATCTGTGAAATATGCTGTTGGGATTTCAATCGGGATTGCGTTGAATGTGTACAGTAGGTTTGGGAGTATAGCCATTTTGACAATATTGGTTCTTCCTACCCAGGAGCAAGGTATGTCTTTCCATTTTTTGATATCATCTTCTATCTCCTTTTTCAGAGTGCTATAGTTTTCACAGTAGAGGTCTTTCACCTCCTTTGTTAGACTGATTCCTAGATATTTTATTTTGGGGGGTGCTATTGTGAAAGGGACTGACTCCCCAATTTCTATCTCAGTGGGTCTACTGTTTGTGTATATGAAGGTTATTGATTTTTGAACATTGACCTTGTAGCCAGCTACGTGGCTAAAATTGGCGATTAGGTCCAGCAGTTTTGAAATTGAGTTTTTAGAATCCTCTAGGTAGAGTATCATGTCATCAGCAAATAATGACAATTTAACTTCTTCTTTTCCAATCTTTATTCCTTTTATTTCTTTCTCTTGCCTAATTGCTATGGCTAATATTTGCAGAACTATATTGAACAGAAGTGGTGAGAGAGGGCATCCTTGTCTTGTT